>JAAEAF010013750.1:0-165482 GCA_011037195.1 Triatoma infestans | reverse complement strand
TTTTAATAACGCCTGCGCCTTCACTGATTTGTCATCATTCGGCGCCTTGCAACCCAGTATAACTTATTCGCAAATTCGCGATCGTCTGTGCCATTCCTTGTTATGTCTGCTAAACCTGCGCATCGAAGCAGGTGTTGGGCGTTCATCTCTCCAGCCCGGCACAGAGGACAATTAGGGCTCTCCACCACACCAATACGGTACAGATGGGCCTGCAGAAAGTCATGTCCAGTCATCATTCTGAAGGCCGCCACCATTTCAGCACGTTGCAGTGCCTGTGGGAGCGGGGCATTGAGGAGACTTCCCCATGCCCTTCCCTCAGCCTGTTTCTCTTGCATCATTCTCAGCAGCTCCTTCATCCGGGACTTTATGAGGCGTTTAGCAGAGGAGAGTGGAAGAGGCGGATGCGGCTGTTGTTGCAACGCTCCTT
This sequence comes from Triatoma infestans, assembly GCA_011037195.1. Classification (NCBI taxonomy): domain Eukaryota; kingdom Metazoa; phylum Arthropoda; class Insecta; order Hemiptera; family Reduviidae; genus Triatoma; species Triatoma infestans. The sequence goes on along the minus strand of JAAEAF010013750.1, from coordinate 165,055 downwards.
GCCGCGCTAACTCGTCAGCCTTGTCATTCCCAAAGAGGCCACAGTGGCCAGGAATCCACTGTAGAACCACGTGGTGCCCACCTGACATCAACAAGTCTGCATTTCTCCTCGCCTCAATCACCTCCCCGCTGTCTGTAAAGTCCCTGCCAGCTACTGCAATTATTGCCGCCTTGGAATTCACAAAAATCACCAACTTAACTGGCGTTGTCCTTTTTGAGACTTCTTTCAAAGCCATTGAAATGGCCTTGACTTCTCCGTCAAAATTTGTGGAGTTAGCACCAACCGGCGCAAGAAGTGAGAATGATGCACAGTACACTCCGGCCCCCGCATTACTGTTACTAGATTGGGCAGAGCCATCTGTATACACATGCAGCCATTGTTCTGTGAGGTAACGCGTACATATGGTTTCCTGGGCCAGTGCACGCAATTCCCATTCTGGGGTGTCTGCTTTATTGACTGGGTGCAGGAGATCCAGCTTGTATTCTGCCACATGTTTTAACTTAAGAGAGAGGATGTCTGGGAGCACTTGCCTTGTATCTGACTGGAGCCCATGTTGTGCAGTTATCTCCTCAACTTTACTGGCTAAGGGCTTTTGGGTCTTTAACCTAAGCGCGGAGGTTTCCTGTAAATTCCAGTGTTCGACATTCAAGCGCTTGACTCTCTCGAACATATTAATGGCAGCCATTTCCCTGCGGATCTTTAGTGGCTCAACTCCAGTCTGAATTTCCATAGCCGGGATAGGGGTAGATTTGGCTCCTCCAGTGACCAGACGCAGGGCCTTATTTTGGACAATATCCAGTGCCCTCAGGACATTGTCAGAGGCCGTAAGGAGTACTTCACTCCCGTATTCTAAAGAGGGCCTAATATATGCCTTGTACGCCATCGCCATTATATCCTGCCTTGCTCCCCAGCTAATACCGGCAAGTCGTTTTAAAAGCCGGAGTCTACTTTCACCCTGTTGCGCTAACTTCTCTGCGTGAGTCTTCCACGTCAACCTATTGTCCAGCGCAACCCCGAGGTACGTTGCTGAGTTCGTTTGTGGCAAGGGAACTCCATTAAATTTTATAGAGATATCTTGTCTCTTGGTTGACAGGGTGAATACCTGGTACATGGTTTTCGAGGTATTGACTTCAAAAAAGTTGTCTGAGACCCAATCGCGTAACACCAGCATTGATCCGTTCAGGCAGTTCTCCACAGCTTTGAGATTACTGCTTGTGGCCCACACCACCAGGTCATCCGCGTATAGTAGGGTTCTTATTCCTGGGATGCTTTCTAAAGCAGACACGGCATCATTAATCATAATGCTAAATAATGTGGGACTCAAAACTGAGCCTTGTGGAACTCCTTGTCTGGTTTGCTTATATCGAGAAACGTTGTCGTGATACTTGACCCGAATGAACCTTTGAGACAGGAAAGAATAAAGGCTCTTGAACATATTTCCAGTTATACCCGCACTCCTGATCTTGTGGAAGAGTCCACCTCTCCAGACTCTGTCGAAAGCTGCCTTGAAATCTATAAAAACGGCCACCGTGCTTTGCTTTCTATTGAAGCCATTTTTAATTTCTTGCGACAGATATGCAACGTGTTCTATGGTATTTCTGTGCTTGCGAAAGCCAGCCTGCTTGCCCGAAATTAGTTTCCTTACATCCAAGAAAACCTCCAGTCTTTCCAGGAGCAGACGCTCAAAAAGTTTGGAAAACACACTAGTGAGCGCTATAGGGCGACAATTTTCCGGACAGTCGGGAGTTTTCCCTTTTTTGGGAATGGGAATTATTTCCGCTTTACGCCACTCGCTCGGAATACCAGTCTTCCACACTATATTCAGAAAAGTGAGGATTGTTTCTCTAGCCTTAGAGCCCAGGTGGGTGATGAATTCAGGAAGAATTTCGTCGGGCCCTGCGCTTTTTTGGTGTTGAAGTTCCCCGATTGCATCATTCAGCTCTGCTACACTAAAATCGGTATTAAAAAGAGAGTCCTCAAATTCGTTCTCACATGTTGCTGGTGCCCTCTTGTAGTTTTCTTTAGAGCGGGATTTCGGGTGAAAGTTGCTAGCTTTAGCGTAATACGTACAGAAGTGATTGGCTATATCCTTTTTGGAAGTAAGCATTTTGCCGGAAGGAGTAATCACTGGGGGACTCTTGCATGGTTCAGCCTGGCTGTTCAGCCTCGAGAGGAACTGGTGAGCCTCAACCCCATCCTTACGATAGTCAAGTTCCTGTAGAAATGTTCTGTAAGAGTTGCGCTTCGCCTCTTTAATCTCCTTCCTGAGTTTCGCAGCTGCTCTCTGCAGCTTCTGTCTATCACTTGGTAGTCGAGTTTGTTCAAAATTCTCTCTTAACTGATCCCTAGCCTCCTTCAATGTCTGTAGTTTTTCGTTCCAGAATGGAGAGTACCTTTTGACACGTCCTCTGGGGATAGCCTGCAACGCACAGCTGATGATAGCTTGACGAATTCTTTTATAAGAACAGTCGACGTTATTCCAGCAACTAATCTCACCTACATGCTTATCAGACAACTTAGTGTATAGATTGCAATTTGATTTTTTAAGGTTCCAAACTGCTTTGTTAGGGACATCATCTACTGGCCTTTTTCTCAGAATGGCGACGTTAAGAATTTTATGTCCTATGCTTCCTGGAGCATGCGAAACAGTGTGTCTTACTTCGTTTTCCATGGATGAGTGCACCAGGATTATATCTGGGTGGCTGCATGTTCCATTGTGAGCGATAAAGGTTCCAACTTTTTCCTCATTATCAAGAAAACTCACCGGATTCGCGTCTACAAAATCCTCAAATATTTGCCCGACAGCTGAAGTAGTAGTGTAACTCCATTTTGTGGAAGGAGCATTTAAGTCACCGTAGAGAATATCGCTAGAGCCCCAGGTGGCCTCCAGCCAGGAAAGCTCAGGCTTGTTCATTGGAGGGTTATACATAACTGTAAAACGCCGGTGAAGCTTACCTTTCCACACCTCTATTTGAACGGCTTCCAGTTTATCCCTTTCAGACATTTCTTTGGCTACATTAAACCTGGCCACCAACGAAGATTTTACCGCCACTATAATGCCAGAAGCCACTTGTCTTGCCCTTGGGAGGACAAAAGTCTGATAGCCAGGCACCTGGAAATATTGAGGAGTATCTGTCGAGGCCCCTGCCTCTACTATCCCATATAAATCAATGTCATCTTTAATAATAATAGCTTTCAGTTCGACGAACTTGTCTAAAGTCAATCCGCCCGCGTTCCAAAAACAAGCTTTCAGTAGGGCGTTGTCGTGGCCTTGAGAAAGGCCGTTTGCAGACCTAGTGGTTAATGGTCTAATCATGGTGTCGCAATGTAAATGTTGGGTTGCTACTACTTTGGCGACACTGCTGTTCATTTAGCTTTAAACCAGGGGGCACGTGTACAAACCGTACGGACGCGAACAGCATTACCCCCCAATATATATATTGTAAATATAATAATAATCATGATATTTGTTTTGTAAATTACTGCTAAAGATTGTTATTTTAGCACAATCCAAAGTTGTTGAATGTTCTATTTATTTGTTAGCTAACTCCAACTATACCTGTTACCGCCATCAATAATAAATATCCCAATGTTAATCATTAATAATTTTTTGTTGAGAATATAATTAAAAATGACTCTCTATTACACCCAATACATTTTACTGATTATTTAATAATCACTTTAAAACTGAAACTAAATAAGAACATTCCTTATACTGATTCACATGGATTGAAACTACATTGACTCAATGACTATCTCAATTATACATTAACGGTGATTATACATATTGATGGTGTTTAATAGAATAATATAACTCAATAACGTATAAAGTGGAATTGTATAGATTAGTCTTTTAGTGGCTCGGTTTGTTCGGTCTGGACTCCGTTTGGGGCCATGTTTGTCTGTGAATTTCTTCTTCCACTTGCCCATTTAAAGTAACTCTGCTGCAGTTTGTATTTGCGCATCTAAACTTTAACCCCTTATTCCACTTCTGATAATTTTCGTATCAGTAATTAATTATACATTTATGTGTGTATGTTTTATTGCTCATAAAGATATAATCTTACAGCAAGAGTAATGTTAATGTTAAAGTTATAGAAACAAATGAAACTATTATAAAGATACAAATATCATCATAGTTCCAATTAATAAGAACCTAAATAAACAGTACAGACTTAAATAAATATCTATATGCAAGAGAACCTAATTAATCATCTATATATGTGTATGGAATACGAGTAATAATAAAGATCAAAATAAATGATCAGTTTTTTACTTCTTAGTCCCCCCCCCCCCCCTCGTTCTCTCTTTTTGTTGAATTCAGGTTTATTTTTCGTTTTAATTTTATAACAGTTCATTCCATTATTATTCTTCTTAGTTTTATGCAATTAATTACAAACATAAAAATCAGCTTAATTTCAGTGTCTGTAGATAACAAGTTTACAATTGCGTTTGATGTAAGAAATATCAAGCCAAAAACTTTTCTCTAAAGGTTTCTAAAGGTGGAAATTGTATTCAAAAAATATTCTAATTTATCAATTCCTATACATAGTTCAGAACAAATATTTTTTTTCCAATCAAGAATAAACTAGGTGTTTTTTTACTAGCCACTCGAAGTTGGGAAATAATCTTTCATTTATTTATATGCCCAGTAAAACCAAAATGTGGTTCAGTCCTCCCCTAGCGCACTAATATGTCTATGATAAACGTAAATGATGAACCAATTACTGCTTCAATATCATTAATAATTAGAAACTTTTTAAATGACTCTAACAATCTGTTATAGTTTCTTGATACTGACTCCGGATCCTGATTATTCCACACATTTTGCGCTCCAATCATCGACAAGTAATGATTCATAAATGGACACCAATTATATGGAAAATTTCTGTTACCTATGAACTGAAATAATTTTTTATAACAATGTTTCGTGATTTGTTCATTTGTCATAAGCAACAGCTTATTCCAACAGGCAATCATTCTTTTTATTATCCTAATTTTAACGTAAATTCGCCTTGCTTACGACTTCACATAGCAACAAAGGGTATTAAATGGAAGATGGAGTAAACTTTTGAAGAATGACAACTGATTCTCCCCAATAAATCAGTGTACTCTGGTCCCCAGATTTCGGACGCGTAGATTAACAAATACTCCGATAGAGTATTCCACAAGTAAATCAAATAGCGTACACTTGGTATTCCATGTGTCAGATTTACAATTTCCCAGAATTTTCAAAACAGAAGATTTGCCCGAGGCAAGTGTTTACGAGCCTCTCTAAATTTCCCGGAGGATGAGAGAGGTACTCCAAGATAAATAAAAGATAATATAAAAATCTTTTCCGATTAAGCTTTAGACAGTTTTTTTCACAATAGTCAAATAACAGATTCAATTTACGTTGCGCGCCGCCCCATGAAGAACTTAAAATCATTGATTCGTCTGCATATAATGAACAGACCAGTTTTTTGTTTGGTTTTAAGGGTATTTCTGGGGCGTGGTTAATAGCAATATGATCAGTTTACTCGTACCGAGAATAGTAAGGGGCTAAAAGATTTCCTTGAAGAACACCTTCATTCACCGGTATACTATCCGAGAAGTTATTACCCTCAGAAATGATAAACTTTGCTGCACCGTACTAATTTATTAAAACGCGCAAGAACTTCCCTCCGATACCTAGAGAGTACTACTATTTCCATAAATAAATCATGATTTACCAAGTCGACTGCTAGGAAATATTAGCCATAATTAGTACATTGACCACGTTAACAAAAATCGTTTTCAATTACATAATTATTTCTTATTGCTTTTTAATTGTATCCCATTTTACCGCCAGGCCGCACTTTGTGCTCTGGAGGCTTTCAGAACTACCTCCTCTCTCGTAGCCAAGGAATGTCGAGAGTCATTTACGCGACACTCCAAGCGCAATAATGTCCAGCTGTAATGGGTGCCTGGGCTTGCAGGGTTTGAGGGTAATGAGACAGCTGATCAACTGACCAGGAACGAGGCGAATACTTCGTTCTGTGGTTCAGAGCCCCCCTGGGGAAACCAATATTGCGTTTCGTGCAGCTATGGGGGTTGGCTCCGCAAAAAGCATTAGGCGCTCTGGGTAGCCTGGCAATAACTAAATTGTTTAGTAGTCTGCGACCTGGGAAGATAGTAACGCGAAATATCTCATGGTGAAAGCTCTTAAACTTAAACTTAATTAAGCCCTGTAATGAGAGGAGGCCACTTATCGCACAATAAGCCTATAGTGGCTACGGAACCGGTACATAGCCCACCCAACAATTTTAATCTAATGTAATTATTTCCCATTACTATTTGAAAGACCCTAACTCCATCTAGCTTATATCAGTTTGAAACAGAATGTAATGAAAACAAATTACAATATTTTTCATTTATTGAAATAATTTTTTTTTTTAAATAATTTTGATGATATAATATTACTTACATCAGAAAAAGTGCTGAAATTTGAAGCAATCATACCGCCCCCTTCTAGCATGATTGTTTTCTTATATCTTTCTCTTACTATAAGTAAAGATAACTTACAACTTTGGTTCCAGTGGAGCCATTTTACATTATAAAATTGTTGAAATAGATAACCACTCTGTAATAAAAACGTTAAATAACTCATAATACAAGACAGTAATAATAATAATAATAATAATAATAAAATGTAGACTATTTTTCTTCCTAGAGGCTTCTACAGCTGTCCGGTGATGGACATGTTGTCTATAACGAGAGAACACTGTCCGGGGGCCGGCAGTGCACTGAGAAGGCTCCGGGCGCCAATGACCATAGATGTTGACGCGCCTTAAATTAAAAAAGAAAAAAATGAAAGAAAATGTAGACTAGGCCTTCTCTAAAAATCATCAGCTATATGTTATCAATATACACAAGGATCGGAGAAACCGAAAAAAAAAAAACAAGTTTTCTCCGTTAAGTGAAGTAATTCCTATTTTTTCCGAAGCTTTACTTTTTTACGTCTCCCTACTGATTTGGCGTCGTGAACTAAGGGGTAACAATTTTACTGTATCAGATAATATCCAATTCCGAGACAGAGAGTCGAAACCAGTACTATGTCAGTCATATTCAACTTGGGGCTTGACGCCTTTAACAGTTTAGCTGACGGCACATTGTTATTGAGAGATTTTATTTCTTGCAATAATAGCTGATAGAACTAGGGCCACCACCCTACCCTGAGCCATATAATATATATATACATATATATTTGGGTATGTGTTTGTGTGAAAGCCACATATTTATTAAATTAAAAACATGTGCTATCACAGCTGGAGTGAACAAGGAAGAGCTAAACCTATATCGTTGGGAGGGCGCTCCTAACCGCCACAGTTGATGCGCCCGAAGAAGAAAAATTTAGCTGAGAGGTGTTTGTTGTAACCGGTTAGTTAGCGATTAAAATTTGATACAAGAGGTACTTCAATATGTTGAAAAGGAAAGAAAATTCCTTGTCCGATACGGTAGCCTATATTTATTATTTTTCTCATTATTTATAGCTTCTCCAATCCTTCAGTCTGTAATTCATTAACAGAAATTTTCATTTGATTTTCTGTATTTAGTAGCCCTGGAGATGCGTATCAAAGTACACTGCAGACAAACATATCTGTACCTCAGAGGTCAACCATCGCAACCTCAAAATTTACGAAAATGAGTTTTTTATAATAACTGCATAGTCGACTTGGAACTATTATCGTGGCTAAAATCGTAACTGTATCTTAACGTATAAAGGACGTTAGTCAATAAGAAAATATCGTAAGTGTATCACTTTCACATCACATCACAACTATATTAACGTCTCTTACGATTGTTCCTCTAAAGTTTGTAACCCTCTTTTTGTCGTATCACATCATACTTTATTTACCTTTAACAGATTGGCGACATTGTAGATGTTATTTGACAGACTGTTATAATAATAAATAATTATTTTTAGCTGTGGTTATAGTTGGCATCAAAATTTGTGATTTGACTTGATAATCTCTTGATTAAAATTTTTTAATTAATAAATTATTCACTTGGATTCTTTGTTTTTTTTTATAAATATTTTTATATTTATACACTGATATTTTTATTTGAAAGTTATTAGCTGTTTTTCATGGAAGAAATCTTAGAAGAAATCGCTGCCGTATGTTGATAGAAGAGACTCGATCAAGACAGTCCAGCCGTTGATGAAGTTTTGCCTAGTACGACAACGACGGAGGATTTTGACATCTTTGGGGAAATGATTCTGACAATGATACCGAATATTGCCCAGAGAGTGAGCCTGACAGTGAAGCTTCGAGTGACAAGGAAACGCCAACTGCTGCCAGATATGGTGAAACGTTTGAGAATCACCAAGCAGAAAATCTCAGAAATGAAATTGATCAATCACCGAATACGACTGAAGATGTGGTGACAATACCACCATAGAAGTCGAAAGCGTCAGCGTAACAAGTCGTCTTGGAAATGCAATGTTAGAAAGAAAAAAAAGAATGCTGGCCAGGAATATATTTCCGAAAATGGTAAGGTTGTAAAAAACTTTTGAAGCCACCATGCACTGCTTCCTGCAAGAAAAAGTGCACAACTAATATGACAGAACAGGATAGAACTACTATTTTTCATAACTTTTGGGCAGAAGAACAGACAGTCGACTTCACACGTTTATATGCGTCTAATTGTGAGATTATAAAGAATGATAGTAGGAGACTGGCTTGCGAAGGTGATCCAAAACCTAAGTGGACATTGTAGTACTCCTTTGAAAGTAGTGGTAGCAAAATTCAAGTATGCAAAACTTATTTTTTAAACATCTTATTATTTCCGAGATGTTTGTGAAAATTGCTCTTAACAAAAAACAGATAGGTGGTATTGTTTCCAGCGACAAAAGGGTTAGGAAACAACCGCCAAATAAGTAAAATGAAGAAGTCAAAGAAGGTATTCGTATCCATGTAAATTCGTTTTGTGCAGTAGAAAGTCATTACCTAGGGAAAGAACAAAGAAAAAGTATTTAGGTAATGAGCTAAATATATCTAAAATGTACAATTTATATCTTGAGATTGAGATTGTAAATAGTATAATGAAACAGAGTCTTATCACAAAATAATGGCTCTATTCTCATGGTTTTAATACAGAATTTAATTTGTCGTTCAAGCAACCACACAATGGCACATGCGATTTATGTGACTAGTTTCAGATAAAGCTTAAATGGAGTAGTAACACATCATCAGAAGATTTCATTTAGATCAAACAAAACTACGATATATATTTATAGCCGTATACTACGATATATATTTCAGTTCGTATTGTAATTTTACAATTTTTTCTCCCTTCAATTTTTTAGAATTACTTTTAAGTTTTTCTTCTCTTTTGGTTGGAAAGAAGCTTTTTTGTTTTTCTTTCCTTCAAGAAGGACATTAATTATAATTGTAATTATTTTATTTTTATTCATTTTTTTCTAAATAAAGGTGATAGTTTTTCTTTTTATTATTTCATTTTGTTGTTGTGGTTGTTGTTGTTGTTTTATTGGTTCGGTGTGTTGAAAGACAGTATCAAATGGTATTTGATGAATCTGATAACGATTACTTCGATTTGTGAAGTACCCTAGGGGAGCAGATTTCTGATCTGTAGAGAGAATAGTGTGAAGTTGCTGAAGATCTATGAAGTATGAATGTATTTATATCTTTAGGTTATATGAGGATGTCAGAATACCTAATAACCCATTCCCCCTTTTTTTAATGAGTGCATAATAATTATTAGTTTAATACTTACTGATTTTTCTGTCTTCTACTTTTTTAATATTTGAAATTGTTTTTAAATACCTGGTCAAATAATTCCTTTCCCAGCCAACATAAAATGTATATATTACAAATCTCAGCGAGCAGCAGCAGTAATGATAATAATTGAGGGGCCAGCCGGGTACCACCTTGAAATTCTGAAATTTATTCATGTCAAAATAATAAATAATTCTGTAAGTATAAAAGAAAATAATAATAATGTTATTTTGGCAATAAAAACAATAATTTGTTTAATAATACTAATATTTGTAGGGAAGGGAATAGCTAAGTGGTTAGCGTATTGGACTCCCACGCGGAGGACCCGGGTTTGAGTCTAGCTGTGCTACCCTTAGATTTTTTCTTCCTAGGACCCTCTACAGCTCACTGTCCCGGTCTTTAACGAGAGAACGCTGTTCGGAGGCTGGCAGTGCACTGAGAAGGCTCCGGGCGCCAAAGACCATAGATGTTGACGCGCCTTAAATTAAAAAAATAAAAATTCTATTATTTAATTAATTTAATAAATTAGTTAAATTGACATTTTACACATAAATTTTTAAATAGTTAATTTTAGCGTGAGGAAATCTCGGACATGAAGAAAATCTTATATAGGTCTCCGCTCGTTCGCTCAAGACGCGTAACATTAATAGAATAGAATAAGATTTTATATAAATGGTGTTGTAATATTATTAGAATCATTAAATTTGCTAAAACCTCTGACAGCTTTGTAATTAAATTCAGTTATATTTCAGCTAAACCAAAGTTATAAGATTTCTGCGTTTATAGCAGAAATCACAGCTTTATATACACTTTAATCTGAAACTGCTACTAGTAATTCAGGATGCTCGCCCTTTCAATCAATCGAAATAAACTCGGAATTAATGAAAACTCAAAAAAATAAATAAAACTAAAACAAATTAATCTTAGAAAAAATAAAAAAATATAACAAGAAAACATTAACAATAAATCAAATAAAATCTAAAATCCATACAAAGACCATATTTATATATATATATAAAACAAATTCTTTCTAGATCCAAATTGAAGAATGTACTTACCAATACAGCTATGTATGAGGACAATGCAATCACAATGGAAGCTGCAAGATAGACCACCAAAACGCCATTTTGTGACATTATTCAAAGCAGTAAAAGATCTGAAATTAACAATAAAAAGAGATGCGAATACAAAACATTTCACTAAGCAGACACGATTGTGTGCTCCATGTAGTTATATGGGTTAATTAGTTTAATAATTACTCACTGATTGAATAACTTTATGATGTTCTACATTTTGCTTGATGCAATAATTTACAAAATTGAAATATATTTCGTTCTCTTTTATTAATTTCACTTTATTTCCCATGAACTTTCTCCTATTTTCTTCAGATAATGCATGAGCTCTCTCTTCAATTGTTTCATTGAATGATTCAATACTTACAATTGGGTAATAAAGTCAAGGAGAAAGAAAATTACTCCCAGATCAGCAGCTGATATAGTTGCAGCAAAAATAAATGCTATGGATGTCTGAGAGATCAAGGAAATAATATATTTGAAATTGTTGTCAATCAGATAAGGAAACCACATAGGAAATGGAGTTTCCATATAAACACCATTTTCATAAGTTTCCTTTAATTATCTGCTAATGGTATGATTATTATCCAAGCTGCTGCACAGAACGAGAAATATAAAAGCACAGCTGTTAATACCTTCACTTTAAATCTTCTCGTTTCTTTATTTAATTTATCTTGTAAAACTGTAGTTGTACTGTCACCGTAATTGTAGTACTTTGTGGCAATGTTATTTATTATAACAACTACACTTTCCCTATGTATGTTAACGGTAACCAATACAACAAACACTAAAATTGCTATAGTTAGAAAATGTCTACTCTGGGCTGCGGTAGCTATATCATTGTTTTCTAAGGATAATGCAACGGTTATGGCTAATAGTATTATATGGTATACTATTATGATTAAATAAATTACGAATTATATTTTGGGAAGTAATTTCCATTTTGGCTGATAATTTAGAAATACTCCACCAATTGTAAGAGATACCAAAATTCATTTTTAGCCGTATCATATATAATTTGGTCATTATCTATAATTATAATAATTTAATAATTTACACTGCTTTAACAATCACTTAACAATTACACTGTAATAGATGTATTAGTACTAAATAAAACAATGTTAGATTGTTGAATGATGCGTTCTCAATTTTATGGAGATTTTTTCAGGGGGGGTTTGGAGAGCAGCAATATCGAGTGGTGACCAGTATTTATCGCCCCACTTTTCGTACGCGTTGTAAATGATTCGCTTGATTAACGGCCGCTATAGCAATAGTACTGATTCCTAGAGCAGTATTATCCGTGTATGGTTGTTAAAATTGAACTTTTATGGTCATTGAACCATTAATTCCATTAGCAAGTCCAACTAGCTTTCTTTATAAAATTTACAAATTTTACTATAACTTTTTAGCAATTACGAAGTAGTCCCTTTTCTTTTTATTAATGAGAAGTTTGTTAATATTGGTATCATGTCTCTACATCGTTATCATCATATATGTGCTATTAATAATTCTTACAAAGATTTCCATAACTCTTATGAGTGGGGGGGGGGATATGAAACATATTCCTTATCTCTTCTTTTTTATTTTCGTCAAATTTATTGGAAGTTGGTTAGAATTTCGGTTAGGAGTTTTTTTTCTCTTTTGGACAACTTGGATGTTTAATGCATTGATACATATCAAGTTTTATGAATTTCTTGAAGAGTTTTACAAAGATTCAGTCAGTTGCACAGTAACACAGTTTGATGATAATGATAAGTTGCCTTTATTGAATCCGTTACAAATAAATACATAATAATAGTATAAAAGAATTTTTTTTTATTTATTTATTTATTTTAAATACCTAGACAATTTTAAATATATTTAAACATTGTTTCTTCTTTTTTATCTTCTTTTTCCTCTTCTTCTTGCTGTATTTGCGGAACCAGAGGCCCATTATTGAACATTGTCCTCTCTCTGAGTACGCTATCAGTGTTTATTCTGAGTCTTCTGTATCCAGCTGGACCAACCTTACCCACAAACCAGTCAGTCCATCTTTTCTTCTGTCTGCCAACCTTCCGTTTCCGGTAGTTACGTACCCACTTAGTTATTCCCTTTGCCACCAGGTCGTTCTCTAGCCTTACCACATGACCTGCCCGCTTCACCCAATCACTCCTTCTTACGTCTAAAAAGCTACTCTCCATTCCTCTCTAAGTCACTCTCAACATTCTTGCTACTTTTTCCGTAAGGAAAGTTTGATAAAGTAAGGAGAGTATTACGGAGGATTTAAATATTATACCTTTTTTTCTTCGGACCTTATCGTTTTATTCTTCATTATGCATCTCAATAACCAGAATTTCTTCCACGCTATCGCTATTCTTCTTCTCACTTCCTTTTCTGTTCTGTACACAAAGGAGATTAATTGGCACAAATAGATGTTTTCCTTGGCCCATTGTAATTTTTGTCCATTAAGAGTAACTTCACTTTCTTCTCCATCATTCCTAACCTTGTAATTTCGTTCATTAATTAAACTGCCTTCTTGCTGCTCACTTCCAGCTCTACTATCATTTTACTCAGCATGTCAGCTGGTCTAGCGAAAAGCATTACATCATCTACAAACCGCGGATGGTTAAGCAATCTACCATCATCTAAATACTATACTTAGTCCAGCTCAGATCTTTAAAGACTTCCTCTAATACAGACTTAAATAATGTCGGGGATAAGGGATCACCCTGTTTCACTACTCTCTGAAGACTGAAAAGGGATCTTTTATTATTCTGGCCACACTAATTGAGTAGAACATATTTTTGTTAACATATTTTTGGTCTACCCCTTATTCGATTAGAGTCTGAAAAGAAAGGTAGATTCTACATAGTAAAAAGCTTTCCTATAGTGTATAAAGTCAGCCAGATATGTTGTAACTGCAACTCTGTAGGTTTTTCAATGACCTGGTTAATTACATGGATATGATCCAGAGTAGGCATACCAGAACGAAAACATATCTTGGAGTGTTGGAAACACACCAGCCAGTCGAAAAATAAATACAAGTTATACACCCTTAATTGAGGTGAGCCCTTTTACCAGCCCACATGAATAAAAAATTTATGAACACATGTATTCTATGTGTCATTCGCAGATGTTATCAGAAGAAGACAAAATGGCTCGGTTACTGAAAGGCTTATTTGGCTACAGATCTTCTATAATGAAACTTCTTGCTTTAACAGAAATCATCACAGCTGTTTGATATGTAAAAAAAAAATTAAAGTGAACTAACCACAGTTAACCCGTAAGAAAAGTTCATACAAAAATAAACTTTATGTATACATGTATTATGAATACATTTAAAATTTAAATTTAATACTAACGTTTCTAACCATATAACTATCTTTTTATAGGCAGAAATATAATAATAAAAATTAATATTTATAAATTACAAATATATACGAATTTACAATTTTGCACCACGTGGTCCTAAACCCATATATAATCAGCACGATTACTCAAAATCACCAGTTATAAGGTTATTTCTTGTATCAATAGTACAAAAACTATTCGTTCTACAAATAAACAGGACTAGTAACACATAGTCACTCAATTTACGAAAAAATTTCACCGTGACGATCGTTAAAAAACTGGTTTCAAGATTTTAATATATATAACAATATTGGCAACTCTTAAAAAGAGATGCCAATACAAAACAGTTCACTAAGTACACACGGTTGTGTGGCCATGTAGTTATTTGGGTTAATTAGTTTAATCAATACTCACTTCTACATTTTGATTGATGCAATAATTTACACATTTGAAACATATTTCCTTCTCTTTTATTGATTTCACTTTATTTCCCATGAATTTTCTCCTATTTTCTTCAGATAATGTCTAAGCTCTCTCTTCAATTGTTTCTATTGAATGATTCAATACTTTCAATTGGGTTATTAAGTCAAGAGCAAAGAAAATTACTCCCAGATCAGCAGCTGATACAGTTGTAGCAAAAATAATTGCTATAGATGCCTGGGAGATCAAGGAAATAATATATTTGAAATTGTTGTCACTCAGATAAGGAAACCATAAAGGAACGGGAGTTTCCATATAAACATCATTTTCATAAGTTCCCTTCGTACTTTTCTGCTAATGGTACGATGATTATCCAAGCAGCAGCAACGAGCGAAATATATAATGGCACAGCTGTTATTATCTTCACGTTAATACTTCTCGTTTCCTTATTTAATTTATCTTGTAAAACTGTAGTTGTACTGTCACCGTAATTGTAGTACTTTGCGGCAATGTTATTTATTATAATAACTAGACTTTTTCTATGTATGTTAACGCTAACTAATACGACAATCACTAAAATTGCTAAAGTTAGAAAATATATACTTTGTGCGGCGGTAGCTAAATCATTGTTTTCTAATGATAAAAGCACAGTTACGGCGAATAATGGTGCATAGTAAATTACAATAATTAAATAAACAACCAATTGAATTTTGGAAAGTAATTTCCATTTTTACTGATAATTTAAAAATAGCCCACCAATTTGTAAAAGATGTCAAAATTCATGTTTAACCTTATCATATATAATTTGGTTTTAATCATAATTATATAACTTAATAATTTACACTGCTTTAACAATTACTTAATAATTAACACAGTTAATAGAATAGAACTGAATAAACCAGGGTTAGATTGTTGATTCATACGTTCTTAATTTACTGGAGATTTTTTCTTTAGGTGGCGTTTGGGGGAGAGGGCAATATCGAGCGGTGACCAGTATTTATCGCCCCACTACTCATACGCGTTGTAAATTGTTGTCTTGATTTACGGTCGCTATAGCAATAGCACTGATTCCTGAAATAGTAAGTGGTTGTTACAATTGCGCAATGTATCTAGAGCTTCTTTGATCTTCTTCTATTTCACGCCAAGCACTTTCGTAGCTGACAGCTTCTGTAGGAGGGGGTAAGAGACTGCCTTTTAAGGCCAGATTGCCGGCCTTTTCGTTTCCAGTGGTGCCACACTGATTGGGGATCCACTGGAGAACAGTAGTCCAGCCTCCCTAAATACTTTCGTGTATTTTTTGCGGGCTTGCAGGACACGCCCACTATCGTGTAATGGAATTGTTGCCTTGATGTCTACCAAAAACACAACTTTGCTAGGAACGCGGGAGTTTAGAATTACTTGTGCAGGCCAATCTACAGCCAGAATCTCGCCATCAAAATTGTTACAATGGTCTTAATCCGCAATGGCCCACTTCGAGACTGAGCACACCATAGCCAATCTCTTTAAGCCTGCATCCATTTCTAAGGCAGAACTGATGCTATAAATAAATATAATTGCGAGGTGGCAATTTTCTCATCATCAACATCAATTAGCACTATCCAATGATGACTAAATACGGCAAAAATTACTTTTCTGCAGAACTTACACAGTATCCGGTCTCGTGATAATCTCTAGGAAAAAGAACAACTGCGATAAAGAGGATCACTTGATGGAATACCACTATTAACTATCGATAACGCCACTACATCGATATTCGCGATTTCTTTAATACAGAAGGGCGAATTGTCTATGTTATTATATAAAAACTTTAACAATATAAAGTGGCGAAAGTTTTGTGTTTTGCGTACGTTGTGATTCGTTGTTTTTAATATGATTAAATTAAAAAATGTTCACATTTGTGTAATCAACTGTTAAGATTAAAGATGTTTAAAAATGGTCATGGGTTTCTCTTAAGTTAGAAATCATTCATTGAAATAAATGCGAAAAGTTGAAATTCCCTAAAACCTAAAAAAATAAATAATTATATGAGGAATTGAATTAAATTTATAGTAGCCATACTTTAACTACGTTAAAAGTGCATTGAGATAATAATCAGCGAAATACTTAGTTTTGATATTGATGCATGAACTTTTGAGATTATCGCCATTTTTTTATTTTGTTTGTATTAATTAGAAAAGAGATGGAATACTATTAATAAAGTGGAAGTACACCTTCATAAAATTATATTTTAAAATTGAAATCAGCTTCAAAAAATAAAAAAGCTGGTTAAATGAATGCTGCTTTTATTGTTATACCGTCCAAAATATCTTTATATAGCTTTGAAGTAAATATTAAATTTGGATAAGTCCATGGACGGATTCTCCAAGAGAAAGTACAAGTGAGAGCCAAAACATACGCTTCAAAACGAAGATGACTAGAACTCGGTAGCTATTATGTATAAATAGCTACCACAGTCCTTCAGGTTAATTTAGAGCTTTAGTCAATGAGCTGCATAAAACTTAAAACAAACCATGTTCTGGTGTCTGTAATGTTTTCGAACAGGCGACCTTACTTTCAGTCGATTATTTCCACTTAAGTCATATCAAGGGTAGTATAAACTACCATTCATCCTAATGAGACAAAGCTACAAAAATAGAAATCTCTGGTGTTATTGCCCTACATACTGGGAACAAAGAAACCTGGCAATGGAACATTTTATCCGTAATGTCTCCTAAAGAACAACCAATGATTGCATAAAGATTAAATCAATAGGCATCAAATACTAAACTAGTAATAGGAATCTCTAAAGTAGTTGCATCAAAAGGATATCTAATTGCCTAAATTTTGGAAGAACTACGTAAACACTTGGTAGGTCTACTGATTTCGTGGACGTTCTTAAAACCCCACAGGTTGAAATATTTGAAGGCTTGGAATCTCTTAGAGACAGCATAATATATACTGTGAGATACTTAGAATTTACTTAGGGTTCTTAGCATTTGCAGATATTGCCAGAAAGAAGAAGAAGAAACTCTGAAGAAGGGCATGATTAATAATTGAAACATGAAAACAAATAGTAGAAAATGTTCATCAGTCCCCAGAAAAATATAGTTCATATTATAATGATCTTTAACGATCAGTTTTATTAATGCTTGATCTAGTATCATGAAAACCTGACGTAATATTGTTATTTGGTATATTTTAGAGAGTCCATAGCATTGACAGAATATTTCTTGTAATGAAATTTTCTAATTTTTGAATAAAAACATACATAATATAAAATTAAATTATAATATTACATTTAAATCGTATAATAAATAATATGTTCATATTTTAAGTAATAAGGGGAGTGAAGTTGTTCGTGTCCGAGATTGTATCACGTTCCCGCTGGATTTCCAACTAAACAATCAACGTCAATAGGCAGCGCAGCGTAAAGTTTTTTACTGGGCTGCGCGACGCAGAATGTCTAAACAGACGTAGTCGTGGGGTAGGGAGTTAAATAATAAGATAATAACGGTGATAATATTTGTTTTTATATTTGTCATCTTTTTTTATTTCGATTACAATTGAATGATGTTGAATATTTTATTAATTTGTTGGCGACCTCCAACAACTGTACCTGTTGAACCATTATGAATAATAAATTTCCATCTATTATAAATTAATATTGTTTTGTGGAAATAACTTACACTGAATTTCACATAACACCAAAAACTTTATACTGTGCTATTTAATATTAATTATAAAACTGAAAACATTCAATAAGCCAATTATATCACCATTTACTATTACAGTATGCTGTACGACCCAATAATACATATTGTTAAATAATACTAACAATAGCAGAGCATTATTTGCGTGTTGGTTTGTATATGCAGTCTAATATAGAATGCATGCATTAATCTTGAATAAAATAATTACAAAATATGTAATAATAATGAAAATATCATCTCATTAAAAGTTATTACAATAGATTCATACAACAATAATAACTGTAATAATATGGTAAGACAATTCGAAGAGATGAATATAAGGTCCTATATCTAAGCGATGGAGTTAGGTGCTCGATGGCTTTGAAAGATCTATTCCATGCCCAGTGTATCGGCATCACCATCCCTAAACATATTCCTATCCCAGATATTATGTTCATTAATATATATGATATTGTGATTTCTTACCTCTCCAATATAACTGATTGTCTTGTTTTTGTAAAATTTGTTCAACAAGCTCTAGATTATAGAAATAAAGCCAATCATTAATATCTACAATTTCATAATTAATAATTATAATGAAACAAAATAGTAATAGTAATTTTCTTTATTATCTGTAATTTTGCTTTTCGTTTTAATATACATTAATAAACAAACTCTGGCATACGACCGATTTTTTGTATGTAATATTTTCTTTTAAATAAAATGTATCATTACTATTATTATTATTATTATTATATGTGATATTTCTGTTGTTGTATTTTTGTCATTTTTTAATACATTTATTATAGTTGTTTGTACTAAAGTTTAAAATTATTACGTTATTTGTTTGTGTGATTTTATTTGTCTCAGTTATATTTGATATAGTAACTGATAGATCACTTTAAATGTCCACAAATTCTGCTTCTCTCTCTCTCTCTACATGCGTACTCTGTATTGTAATGCCACAAGACATGTAAATTATCATGGTAGCAGAGCATCATTGAATTTACCCAAAACTATCACATAAATGATTATGATTATTGATTTTTTCATTGATATCCTATTTAATATGTTTTACCTTAATCAATTTATTATTGAATTTAATTTTGTAATTTCTTATTAACTTAATTTCATAAATAAAGATTATTGTACCTCATTGTATTATTGTATCTCATTAAAAGTTATTACAATAGATATGACTTTTCTCTAAAAGAGAAAAGACTTCCGATCATAGATTCATACAACAATAATAACTGTAATAATATGGTAAGACAGTTCGAAGAGATGAATATAATGTCCTGTATCCAAGCGATGGAGTTTGTAATTTGTATTATTATACAAAAGCGTGTAATAACTTTTAATGAGATACAAAGCGTATAATAATTGAAAATATGAATAAGCAGATGACATTATCTGAAAATAATAACCAATCTTGGTTACAAAAATGTAAAATTGAAATACATATGAATAAATATTTGTCAAATGTGTAACCAACCAATCATTGAATTATTGAATTACTATAAAGTAAAGTATCCACTTATTTAAAAGATAAATTCTTATATAACTATAATTATTTATAATTATTATATATATATACATGCTAAAATTCCAAATTTGAAGAAAATCAATAAACCGGAAATGCAACTATACAGAACAGGCTTCTGAGGTTTTTGAAATTTTCTTAAGAAAAACTGCAATAATTTTATTTCAATTTGGAATGCAAACTGCACACATAACAAATATCACTTTTATTTGAAACATTAAATAATAATTTTAAATGTAAAATTAATTTTAGGATGTATTGCGACGTCTGTGCTATTTATCGTTAAATATTATTTGCATTTGTGTAATGTTTTGGCTCTTTATTGTGGGTTACATTTTAAACACGTTCATTCCTACCTTCTTGCAACCACTATGTTTATATTACTACACCTGTATAAAAATTCCAAGTTTCAATTTTATAAGTCAATTAACAAATTCGTTTCAGTGTTTCAAACGAGTGTTTCTATTTTTATTTTTTATAATTTTGATAATTAAAATCAAATTTTATTTACGTCAGAGAAAGTGCTGAAATTTGAAGCAATCATACCGCCACCGGCTAGTAACATTGTTTTCATATATCTTTCTCTTACAATAAGTAAAGATAACTTACGACTTTGATTCCAGTGGAGCCAAATAAATACATTATAAAATTGTTGAAATAAATAATCACTCTGTAATAAAAACGTTAATTACCTCTAAATGCAAATAAGTAATAGAAATATCATCGCTGCAATATTAAATGGTTGTTCAAAAGTGGAAAATGTTGCTTATCAAGACATAATTGAGACTGTTTAATAAAATGAAGTCTCACGGGACTAATAAATAAAACAATAGAATTAACCCATAATGATTGAAAAAAGGTTGAACATGTACTATTCTAGTGCGTGCGGACCAGGTTCGAGAAGGGACTTAACTCGGGATCTCCAATAAACTCATAAGTTTGATGCGCCCGAAAATTAAAATAAATAAATGTAATCTAGACATTCATTGGATATAAGTTATTACACAAAGCGTATAATACAGTAACTGGCGTAATTGAAGTATTGGAGAAACTGTAAATAAAAGAAAAGGGAATAAAGGCAAGTGTTGTCTGTAAAAGAGAACACTGTCCGGAGGCCGGCAGTGCACTGAGGTAGCTCAAAAGATGTTGACGCGCCTTAAATTAAAAAAAATAAAAGAAAACCAGCTGTGAGAGAAAGTATAAATCTGGTGTGAAACACAGACACTTTCTCTTACAGAAGTTAAATAAATATAATTGATCGACTTTCTTTAAACTTGGAAATCTATCAGAGCTCTAACGTAAATATAGGAGGGAGGGGTTACATACACTGGTAGGGCACACTGGGCTCAGGTAGCTACTTCAATCTAGTTACATTGTTGTCTAGAAGACAGCGCCACTAACAATTAATTAATACATAATATACAATTTGAAATTTAATGCTATAAATAGCGGAGAACCTCAAAAATGATATTTCTTTGGAAACACGTTCCAAATGAAAATGATACGTTTGTATCTG
Source organism: Triatoma infestans (assembly GCA_011037195.1). Classification (NCBI taxonomy): domain Eukaryota; kingdom Metazoa; phylum Arthropoda; class Insecta; order Hemiptera; family Reduviidae; genus Triatoma; species Triatoma infestans. Next base: position 143,747 of record JAAEAF010013750.1, on the reverse strand, counting down.
TTTAGTCGGTATCCCAAATATAAAGATAAACGTCTCAGTGGTTTTCGAGAAAAATCCAAAAAACTCGAACTCTTAGTTCGTAATGTCACTTTTAAAGGCACATTCGGTCAACCGATTTTCTCCAAATTTGGAATCGTATCAATACTTTTGATATATATATATGATTATTATATATGTGGTAGATATACTAAACTGAGGTAAACTGAAATTTATCGTTTTTTTCGCGAAAATGTTTCAAACCAAAATCATTGAAGTCATTTTTGTGAAAACCGCGAACAACTAAAAAAAATCAAACAGAAAAGTCTTGCTTTGATTGATGGATGATGGTTTTTGATAGATTTTGTTAACATAGACACACATTCGCTAAACAGATTTTTCCTACTCATGGATCCTCAGAACATGTATTTCCCTTGAAATCTCTTTCTTACCAATGTAGAGAAAGTGAAATAAATTTAATAGCGGAATGTGTTTCGATAAGATTTGGCTGCAATTAAATAATTACAATTTTTTAAAAAGGTACTTTCATATTCTTGAAGACAGGGAAATATAGTCAGTGGTATACTGCATACATTTTTTTATGACACGAAGGTTTCGGCCAAAAATCCGACCGGAAATGCGACATTATTGAATTTTGTCTTCATTTCCGCGATTTTCTTTATAATGCCTCCAACACATTTCGTTATACTCGTACACACCCTTTACACTCATAAATGCCTATCACTTCTACTATCGCTTTTCAATACGCCTTAATTCCGGAAAATTTATTTTTAGAGATTCCTAGAGGATCAGCAACGTTAAGATTTCCTTTGAAGTTGCCGCTTTAGTAAAATGCATGGTTCTAACACTTATTAAATATTAAAGTTTTGTAAAGCAAACTGGAAAAATGAGTATACAGAACTAGCTTTGAGTTTTTTATTGGAAGTTTCTCAAAAACCTATGCAATGATTATCCTTAAGCATGAAATGGCAGGAAGATCAGCATGAGCTTGTGCAAAGTTTCGGGACTATCCTCTGGATTACCGTGTAAACAGAAATAATTTCTATCTGCCATCTGGTCCAGCCTACCCACCATTCTACTCTACCATACTTCCGCTATAATTATGTACGGCTACTTAGCAAAATTCCGAATTTAAAAAGAAAAATTAACTGGAGTATGACAAAGGCTATTGCTCTCTTCATCTGAGCAGAGGTGATCCCAAGACTATTAGCGAATTAAGGGCCTGGAAGGATTGTCCTAATAGAACGGAAAGATGAATTTCGTAAAATTGATTAGAACGGAGATGAAGGTCTGATGAAAACGTTAGATTTTGTTGTCAATTCTTTATATAGTATTATTTATTTACTAGCTATATCAAACTGGAGATTATGTTTCTCTGAACATAGATAGAGGTAGTTAAACAAATCACATATTTACTAGTGTATAAAATAGTGAAGTAAAGGTAATACAAATAAGAATGCTTACCTGGTCAGACAATTGTTGCCCCAGCCAACAAAAACTGAACATATTACAAATCTCTGCGAACAGCAGTAATAATGATGATAACTGTGAAGTCAGCCGGGTAACACCCTAAAATTTTATAATTTAATCGTAACAATATGTTTTCGCGTGAAACCTTAGTTTCGAAATTTGATCCGATCACAAAACTTCTTTCCATACTTGTAAGAAAAAGTAAAAGAAAATGGATATAAACTATTTTACTAAGGTCAACTATAGAAAATATAAAACTATCAAAATTCAAAAAATATTAACATTGGGCTCTGTAGTGGTAGTGTATGTTAAAACATAAAAGTAATATTTTTTTTAAACAAAAAATTGATTAATCATTACTAGATCTAAATTAAAGAATGTACTTACCGATACACCTGTAAATAAGGATAATGCAATCATAATTGATGCTGCAAGATAGACCAGCATCAATGGCATTTTGTGAGTTTAACTAAAGCCTTAAAAGTGCTGAAATTATTAATAATAATAAAAAAAAAATAACCGTTCACTAAGTACACACAAATATATGGGTTAATTAGTTTTATAAATACTCACTGATTGATAACATTATGATCTTCTACATTTTGCTTGATGCAATAATTTACAAAATTGAAATATATTTCCTTCTCTTTTATTGATTTCACTTTATTTTCCTTGAATTTTCCCCCATTTTGTTCATATAATGTCTGACTCTCTCTTCAACTATTTTTATTGAATGACTCAATAATTTCAATTGGGTAATTAAGTCAAGAGCAAAGAATATTGTGGCAGGATCAGCAGCTGATATAGTTGAAGCTAATATAAAAATGTCATGGATGCTTGGGAGGCCAAAGAAATAATATATTTGAAATCATTATCAATCATATAAGGAAACCACATAGGAACAGGAGTTTCCATGTAAATATCATTTTCATAAGTTTCCTTTGGACCTTGGTTCCTATCTGCTAATGGTACGATGATCATCCAAGCTGCAGCAACGAAAGTAATATATAATGGTATAGCTTTTAATATTAGTAATTTTGATTTTTTTGTTTCATTATTTAATTTATTTTGTAAAACTGTAGTTGTACTGTCACCGTAGTTGTAGTACTTTGCGGCAATGTTATTTATTATAACCACTAGACTTTCTCTATATGAGTTAACGTTAGCAAATGAAACAAGCATTAAAATTGCTAAAGTTAGAAAATGTATACTTTGTGCTGCGGTAGCTAAATCATTGTTTTCGAATGATAAAACCACAGTTTTAGCGAATAATATTATGTGGTATACTATTATGATTAAATAAGCCGACAATTGAATTCTGGAAAGTAATTTCCATTTCGGCTGATAATTTAAAAATATTCCACCAATTTGCAAGATATACCAAAATTCATTTTTAACCGTATCATATATAATTTGGTCATTATCTATAATTATAATAATTTACACTACTTTAACAATCACTTAACAATTAACACCGGTAACAGATGTATTGGTACTCAATACAACAATTTAGATCGTTGAATGAAGCCTTCTCAATTTAATGGAGATTTTATTCTTGTTCCGGGAGTGGGGATATTGAGCGGTGTCCAGTCTTTATTGCCCCACTTTTCTTACACGTTATAATTTGCTTTCTTTATTAACTGTTGCTATAACAATAGAGCTGATGGCCTGACATATGTGGCTTTTTACGTTGCTGAAGTGGCTGGCTGATGGCAGAAATGGAAATATAGATATTACGACACGCAGTTTTGTCCATTACTTTTTGACTAAATTTAGGAATTAGGAATTTCCCAACCGAGATCCTTTCTGAAAAGAGACGATGCTTGCATTGGTTTTAGATTTAATCATTATCATTATTTTTATTTCTATATTGGGTTCAATGAAATACAGAAAATGATAGTATTCGTTATAGGTTAATAAGGAAATCGATTTTTTCATGTATCCAAACCACTTGTAGTTTGGGCTGTCGTAAAATTATAGAACGAAGTTTTTTTTGAATACATTAAAACTGGCGGAAACCCCACGGCAATGGCCGTTATGTCACATCACCGCTCTGCATCCGCTAAGGATGCTGTTACTTGTGCTGCCCATGTGCAAACCCTCTCCGGTGTTATTCGGCGCCTACTCGCGTAACTTTGTCCACTCCAACTCAGTGAACTTCACTCAGGGCGGGGGGCATGTTTGGTCACCTTGAGGGATCATTTCGATTTCCCGTCATTTAACTTAACGCGCTTTTTTCGTTTAGAGGTTTCTCCCGCTGGCGCAATTTTACACACTTCCATCTCTTTACTTTCCCTTTTTATTCATTGTTTTTCTGAGTGTTGCGGTGTAAAAAGCTCTGCGTGTTTATTCTCCGTTCAGTTTTTCATGTGCATCAACTTTTTGCCAGTTTTATTTCGCCTTCGCGATTTTATTTACTTTTCCAGTGTCATCCGCTCTAAACGAATTTCTTTACTGAGAGTTAACTTGATTTGCGTATTCTTCTTATTCAAGAATAGCATTCATCTAATTTCTCCGCCTTTCTCTCTTTAAGTCTTTATTCAGCGTCATTCATTGGCATCTTACTGCACTTCTTCATCACCGACATATACAAAATTCTCTCCTAAAAATCTCCACAAACTTCATTTACACCTGCCGGTTTACATCACTTCAATCCAGTCTAGTGTCAATGCGCTTGCTTCCGCTTACATAATCGCCGTCCATGGGAGTTAAGTTTTATATATCCTTATTCCACGATAATTGTCTCTTCTTATTCATTTACTAATAACAGTATTACATCGATATAGCATATTTTTTTAATCTTATATTTCATACATACATTGCTCATAACATTACCATTCGGTTATGACCTGGAGCGTTTAGCTAGTATGAACTTACCGTTCATCCTAATAAGAGCAAGCTGCAATCAAAAGAAGCCGAAATCTCTGATGTTATTGCTCTACATTCTGGGCACTAAGTAACCTGGCAATGGATCTTTTTGTACGTAAAGTCTTGTAATGGAATCGTTTATTGTGTGATTCCTGGAGTAACAGATGTCTTGAAGAGGGCGGAAATTAGTTGAGACATTTTGGGAAGTTAGTGCTCGAATAATTAAACGGTTTATATAAAAATAAACTATAATTGAACAATACTTTGAACGTTAGAAATGGTAACTAATAATTATAAAATACTTAGGAATAAATATAAGTTAAATAATTAATAAATTAGAAGGACTAAAATAACTAACTAAGATGCACTACTAATAATGAGTTTGATATAACTGTGAATTGCCGCTCGGGTATATAGACGTGCTCGATTGGTTGTAGCTGATATAATAAATCTGTCCTATATGGTAGAGTTTATATATATATTGTTGTTCACACTCACACCAAGGCATCTGTCTTAGTGTGGGGCCTTGTGCGACCTTCGTAGTTTGAAGACCTTATTCAGGTCAGTTCAGTGGCCAACCTTATAGCGGTGCTTGCTTATTGATTAAGTATTGATGAAAGGAGCTTTGTTGTTTATTGACCGCGTCTGTTGGCGGCCAATGGTTGCTTTTTATTACTGCCAGCTTTGTTTAGATAGCAGATGGCTGGACCACTAGTTGTAAATCTTTCTTTTGGTGTATTTTGCCGACGTCAATGACTTTGCCGATGCCAATGACTTTGCCATGTCATTACAGTCTTCTCAAGAACCAATCATCGGACTATCACTAGACCAATAGGCATTACATCTTAGACTAGAAATCGGAATGTCCAAATTAGTTGTATCAAAAAATACCTATTCGCCACTGCACCCTAATATTTTATACTTGGCTGCGCGACGCAGAATAGCTAAATAGCCGTAGTCGCGGGGTAGGGGGAAAAATAATAAGATAACGGTTTGTTTTTTGTTTAGCATCTTGTATTATTTCAATTTACAATTTAGTGATTTTGAATATTTTATTAATTTGATGGCGACCTCCAACTTGTACCTAATGGACTATCTTAAATAATAGATTTCCCTTTATTATTAATTAATAATGTTAATAATGATTATGTGGAATATAATACATTGAATTTCACAAAACACCAATAAGTTTATACTGTGCTATTTAATATTAACTTTAAAGCTGAAAACATTCAATACGCAAATTATAATACTATTTATTATTACATTGTGGTGAACTGACCCAATAATACGTATTGTAAAACAATATACGTACTTAGTCTAAAGTACGTAGAATGCATGCATTAATCTTGAATCGAATAATTTCTGATGTTTAATAATAATATTAAAAATATTATCAACTCATTAAAATGTTATTACAATAGGTATGACCTTCCTCTAGAAGAGCAAGATTTCCGATCAGAGATTCATACAAGAATAATAACTGTGATGATATGGTAAGATAGTTCGAAGGGATGAATATAGTGTCCTATATCGAAGCGATGGAGTTAGTTAGGTGGTCGACGTCTTTCTTCATATTCAATGTATTATTGAATTGAATTTAGTAATTATTTATTAACTTAGTTTCATTAAAGTAGATTATTGTTTGCTGTCTATAGGATCATAAGAAGCTGAGAAGAAGGCGATAATATTGATGATTAGCGTCTATAGAAACGTATATAGCGGGGACTCTCTTCCTAACAAGGCGGTGCTCAAGTTCAGTAGTTTGTATCAAATGCAGTCCATATAAGTTCAGTCAGTCTGTAGTCTATAGTGAATTCCATTGTGTTAGAGTATCAATTATATTGAAGTGTAATATTTTATAATTGAAAAGTGAAACATCTAATAACAGTGTAATAGTCAAATAAAAAATTAATATTTCTAGCACAAGCTAATTAATTGAAATTGTAAAATTATAATTAAAGAGAAGATTTTTAAAAATAGTGGAAAAAGAATAAAGTTTAACATAACTTATATATATATATATATATGTATCATATATGTAACATATGTATTTATAGAAATGCTAAAATTGCAGTTTTGAAGAAAATCCGGAAATGCGACTTTACAGAATAGAATGCTGAGGTTTTTGAAATTTTCTCGAAAAAGGGCACAGTAATTTTGTTTCAATTTGAAATGCTAACTGCACAAATACAAATATCACTTTTGTTTGCAATATTTGGGGAAAAAATTATTTCAGGATCTATTGTGGCATTTGTGGGCATTTAATTTGCATAATATTGTGTAATGTTTTAGCGCTCTCTTTTGGATTGCATTGTAAACACGTTCTGTTTCTCCCTTCCAAAAACAGATCAACATTGTATCTCGCAACGAATATGTTTATATAACTACAGCTGAGTAAAAATTTCGAAATGTAATGAAAATCTGTCAATTTTATAATTGCAATAAACAAATTCGTTTGAGTGTTTCAAACGAGTGTTTCTATTTTTATTGAAAATCAGTTAAAAATATCTCTTAAGCAGATTAAACACGAAATTATGTCTATTAAAAAAGAAAACAATGACCTAAAAAAGGAGAATATTCGACTCAAAGATGAACTAATCCAGTTAAAACAATCCATCCGCTGTAATTCAATCAAAATTTCAAACTTTCCTAAAACTGAAAATGAAAATCTTTTAGAAATTTTTGATAAAATATGTAAACATATCAAATTTGAATTTAACCCAGATTTTTTACAAGATTGTTTTCGTATGAAGAGTAGAAACGACAAATATCCTCCACCTATCATAGTAAAATTCTTGAAGAACAAAGATAAAATAACACTTTTGAAATTGCTTAGAGAAAATAAATTACGTTTATCATCTCAAATGTTTGTGGATGGAAGCACTGATGTTCCTGTTTATATATCTGAATATTTGACGCCTGAACTGAATTTCTTGTTTAAGCAAGCGAGAATTCACAAAAGATGTAACGAATTGAAATATGTATGGGTAAGGAATGGACAAGTTTTGGTGAGAACTTCGGAAAATTCTCCTCCGAAAATAATCAAAAACAAATTCGACCTGAATGAATGTTTGAATTCAAACTCAGTTATACCGGAGAAATTTAAACTCTATGAAGAAACCGATATTGATGAATCAGACGCAACAGATATATCAACAGTGAGTAAAGACAGCAAAAAGAGGAAGCTTAAGAGCACAACAAGCTCGAAGAAAATTGACGGTTTTTTTCGTCCCTCACAGAAGAAAGAAAAATAGAAAACATCGGCTAACTTCAAATAAAGGATTTCAAATCGGATTCTGGAATATCAATGGGTTTAGAAATTTATATGAATTGAGTAATGAAAATATTAGTATTTTTAATCAATTAGATATTATAGGGTTGTGTGAAACTTGGCTGGCGACCACCATTTCCCATTTCCCTGATTTTCTTTCTGAATATGATAGTTTTCAAGTAACAGCGGATAAAAAAGAGCATTTTGGCCGTCCTTCTGGAGGTATTATTATTTTTACTAAAACAGCATCTGTCAGGGAGGTGGAGATTGTTGATCGCTCAAATTTTTGGATTTTTTAAAATGTTTAATCAATAACAAAACAATTATTATAGCAACAGTTTATTTTAAACCTAACTTAAAGAGCAATGTTTTTGAAAAATTCAATGAAACTTTATATGAAATATTTATACATTATAGTCAATGTGAATTAATAATAGCTGGCGATTTCAATGGGCGTATTTCAGATTTAAATTCTTTTGATGAAGATGTTTTTCATAATTCTAGTTTCTATGGATCTAGAAGTTCATTAGATTTGGTTGTAAATAATCAAGGTAGTAGAATATTGGAAATTATGGAAAACTATGGGTTATGCGTATGTAATGGTAGATCTTGTAAAGATCATCCGGCTTCTTACACGTATATTGCACGAAATGGTTGCAGCGTTATTGATCAAATATGGGTAAACCCAGTCCTTCTTGACTCCTACTTAGATTTTGAAGTGTTAAACATCTCCGAAATTTCTGATCACTTGCCAATAGTATTAAAAGTAGACACTCTTTCCTCCAACATGAGCTATCAACGTAATTCCGATAGCGAACAAACTTATTACAGTTTTCACAAAGACCCCTTACATATGGAACATTTTAAAGAGATTTTAATGAATTCTAAAAATATTTACTTTCATAGCACTGCAGTGGACGATTTAAACGATAACTTAATAACAACACTTTCAGAGGCATTAACAAATAGCGGGATGAGAGTTACCAAGAAAAAAATAAACATTTCAGGAAAAATAAATAAAGTTTGGTTTAATAAAGATTGTTTTCTTGCAAAAACTAATGTCAGACAAAATTATAAAATCTGCCGAAATTTTGAATTCAAAAAAGATCTTGTTAGTAGGTACGTTCAATCTAAAAACTATTTAAAAAAATTATATTGGCCGCAAAAACCAATTATTACGAGACAATTAAATTGAAATTGAGAAACACTAAAAACAGTAAAGAATTTTGGTCGACTTTAAACAATTTAAAAAGTAGAATTACTGTGCAAAAATGCCCTGTTGAAATAAGTCTTGGGAAAAATTTCTTGAAAAAACTCATAGCTTTAAGTCATTAACTTCATACATTCCTACATCTAACATCCACCCATTTTTAGATAATGAATTAACTCTAGAAGAGTTAATTGAAAGTATAGAAAGCGCTAAAATTAACAAATCGGCTGGTAACGATGGCGTTATAAATGAATGCTTTAAATTACTTCCACCAAATTGGTTGCATTACCTACTGAATCTCTACCAAACAGTGTGGGAGCAAGAGAAAATTCCTTTAAGTTGGGGAAAGATCAAACTTAAAATGATCTACAAAAAAGCAGATCCCCTTGATCCGGACAATTACAGAGGCATTGCTCTTGTTAACAACATTGTGAAAATATTTACAAGAATATTAACTAGACGACTAACTGATTGGGTCGAAAGTAGAAATATCTTACCTGATGAACAAATGGGGTTTCGTCAAGAAAGGGGTTGCAGAGATGGTATTTTCTCTCTATCGGCTTTAGTTAACCTAAACTTACGAAAAAAAAGAGCAAAAGTCTACGGAATTTTCGTAGATCTGCAAAGGGCATTTGATTCCCTGTCGCATATGAAATTATGGGAAAAGTTGCATAAAGTGGGGATTTATGGCAAAATTGTTAATATAATAAAAGATATTTATGGCAAGGCATCAATATTTATCGAAAGTGACTGCAAACAAACAAAAGAGGTTAATGTCACGGAGGGAGTTCTGCAAGGGGAAAATCTTAGCCCACTTTTATTTTCTTTATTCATCTCCAATATTGTAGATTTCTTCAGAGATCACGGTGCAATGGGGATTAGTATAAACGAAAGACAGGATGTATTAATGCTCCTATACGCTGATGATATAGTTCTGTTAGGGCACTCTTGGATAGATGTGCAGTTTAAATTGGATCTGCTCAATAAATATTGTGAGCAAAATTCACTGAAGGTTAATATCGCTAAAACTAAAATTTTACCATTCCAAAAAGGAGGGAAATTTGGCCATCAAAGGAAATTCGTTTTTAATGATAAGGAAGTGGAGATAGTTAGGGAATTCAAGTATTTAGGGGTCATTTTCTCAACTAGTGGTAAATTCAGAAAAGCAGCAGAGCATAGTAAATCACTAGGGATAGCGGCATCTACAAAAGTTAAACAGTTATTATCTAAGGGAAAATCGGATTCATGGGAGACTAAGGAAATTCTCTTTGACAGTATGGTTGCTAGCGTCCTATTGTACTGTGGAGAGATCTGGGCAGCTCCTTACGGTGACATCCTAGAAAAAGTTCAAATAAAATATTTTAAATCTCTCCTAAAACTTCCAAAATCGACCCCCGATGCTGTTCTACGACATGAAATTAGTAGAATACATCTAGATTTCTTTATATTTAAAAGGATGATCGGATGGTGGATATTGCTACTCAAAATGAAAAGTGATCGTATCCCGAAATTATGTTTTGAAAGGCTGGTAAACTTAATACATTTGGATCAGATTCCTTTTAATTGGTGCCGGTTTTTAAAATGTTCATTGGAAAAAATAGGTGCAATAAATTTTTGGGAATCACAAGATTGCAGTGAATTGACTAGAAATAAGAACAGATTAATAGACGCTTTTAAATTGTACCTCACTAGTAATGACATTGAAAAACTCTATAATACAAAATTTAATAGTTATATTAGATTTATCAGTAATTATAATAGTAAGCAGTCTTATTTTCTAGTGAATGCTCCAATAAAATATGTAAGAATAATGGCACAGATCCGCTTGGCAAGTGATAAATTCCCTAGAATAATAATAGGAGATAAAATATACGAATTCAGACCAGAAACCTGCTGTGCGTTTTGTAATGACAACTCGCCGGATTCTATTGTACACTTTTTGTTAAGATGTAAGACCTTTGATACATATAGAGTCAAATATTTCAGCAAATTTATATCGATAAATAGCCAAATAGAATTTGATATGTTAGAAAATATCTTAAATTGTACCAATCTATACCATATTAGAAATGTGTATAATTATATAAAAAAATGTTTGATGATAAGATATAATTTAAATCAGTGGCTATAGGCATATAGTAATGCCAATATCAAATAAAAAAAATAATAAAAAATAAAAAAAAAAAATTAAAATAAAATAATGAATAAAGTAAATTATTTATATATGTATTAACATTTATGTGTATGGTATCAACTAAATAGGAAGATATTTTGATTTTTAACGGAGATTTATTTACGTTCCTTTATATAAATTAGCGTTGCTATAAACAAATCATAAAGTAAGATGTAAGCATAAATTCAGAAATGGTATTTTCAATAACTGTAGTAAATACAATAATTTAAACAAAAAAAAAAAATCTATATTATTATATTATATAAATGTAAACAGGTAAATGTTTATTTTGATTTCAATTCATGAAGAAAAGAATGTCTTTATTTTATTATTGTTTTGTTCACTGAACTCTTGCTATTAAAATTATTGTAATTTTAAAAGCAATAAATAAATTTTGAAATTTTGAATTTTGAAATTTTGAAATTTTGAGTGTTGCGGTGTAAAAAGCTCTGCGTGTTTATTCTCCGTTCAGTTTTTCATGTGCATCAACTTTTTGCCAGTTTTATTTCGCCTTCGCGATTTTATTTACTTTTCCAGTGTCATCCGCTCTAAACGAATTTCTTTACTGAGAGTTAACTTGATTTGCGTATTCTTCTTATTCAAGAATAGCATTCATCTAATTTCTCCGCCTTTCTCTCTTTAAGTCTTTATTCAGCGTCATTCATTGGCATCTTACTGCACTTCTTCATCACCGACATATACAAAATTCTCTCCTAAAAATCTCCACAAACTTCATTTACACCTGCCGGTTTACATCACTTCAATCCAGTCTAGTGTCAATGCGCTTGCTTCCGCTTACATAATCGCCGTCGATGGGAGTTAAGTTTTATATATCCTTATTCCACGATAATTGTCTCTTCTTATTCATTTACTAATAACAGTATTACATCGATATAGCATATTTTTTTAATCTTATATTTCATACATACATTGCTCATAACATTACCATTCGGTTATGACCTGGAGCGTTTAGCTAGTATGAACTTACCGTTCATCCTAATAAGAGCAAGCTGCAATCAAAAGAAGCCGAAATCTCTGATGTTATTGCTCTACATTCTGGGCACTAAGTAACCTGGCAATGGATCTTTTTGTACGTAAAGTCTTGTAATGGAATCGTTTATTGTGTGATTCCTGGAGTAACAGATGTCTTGAAGAGGGCGGAAATTAGTTGAGAGATTTTGGGAAGTTAGTGCTCGAATAATTAAACGGTTTATATAAAAATAAACTATAATTGAACAATACTTTGAACGTTAGAAATGGTAACTAATAATTATAAAATACTTAGGAATAAATATAAGTTAAATAATTAATAAATTAGAAGGACTAAAATAACTAACTAAGATGCACTACTAATAATGAGTTTGAATATAGCTGTGAATTGCCGCTAGGGTATATAGACGTGCTCGATTGGTTGTAGCTGATATAATAATTATGTCGTATATGGTAGAGTTTATATATATATTGTTGTTCACACTCACACCAAGGCATCTGTCTTAGTGTGGGGCCTTGTGCGACCTTCATAGTTTGAAGACCTTATTCAGGTCAGTTCAGTGGCCAACCTTATAGCGGTGCTTGCTTATTGATTAAGTATTGATGAAAGGAGCTTTGTTGTTTATTGACCGCGTCTGTTGGCGGCCAATGGTTGCTTTTTATTACTGCCAGCTTTGTTTAGATAGCAGATGGCTGGACCACTAGTTGTAAATCTTTCTTTTGGTGTATTTTGCCGACGTCAATGACTTTGCCGATGCCAATGACTTTGCCATGTCATTACAGTCTTCTCAAGAACCAATCATCGGACTATCACTAGACCAATAGGCATTACATCTTAGACTAGAAATCGGAATGTCCAAATTAGTTGTATCAAAAAATACCTATTCGCCACTGCACCCTAATATTTTATACTTGGCTGCGCGACGCAGAATAGCTAAATAGCCGTAGTCGCGGGGTAGGGGGAAAAATAATAAGATAACGGTTTGTTTTTTGTTTAGCATCTTGTATTATTTCAATTTACAATTTAGTGATTTTGAATATTTTATTAATTTGATGGCGACCTCCAACTTGTACCTAATGGACTATCTTAAATAATAGATTTCCCTTTATTATTAATTAATAATGTTAATAATGATTATGTGGAATATAATACATTGAATTTCACAAAACACCAATAAGTTTATACTGTGCTATTTAATATTAACTTTAAAGCTGAAAACATTCAATACGCAAATTATAATACTATTTATTATTACATTGTGGTGAACTGACCCAATAATACGTATTGTAAAACAATATACGTACTTAGTCTAAAGTACGTAGAATGCATGCATTAATCTTGAATCGAATAATTTCTGATGTTTAATAATAATATTAAAAATATTATCAACTCATTAAAATGTTATTACAATAGGTATGACCTTCCTCTAGAAGAGCAAGATTTCCGATCAGAGATTCATACAAGAATAATAACTGTGATGATATGGTAAGATAGTTCGAAGGGATGAATATAGTGTCCTATATCGAAGCGATGGAGTTAGTTAGGTGGTCGACGTCTTTCTTCATATTCAATGTATTATTGAATTGAATTTAGTAATTATTTATTAACTTAGTTTCATTAAAGTAGATTATTGTTTGCTGTCTATAGGATCATAAGAAGCTGAGAAGAAGGCGATAATATTGATGATTAGCGTCTATAGAAACGTATATAGCGGGGACTCTCTTCCTAACAAGGCGGTGCTCAAGTTCAGTAGTTTGTATCAAATGCAGTCCATATAAGTTCAGTCAGTCTGTAGTCTATAGTGAATTCCATTGTGTTAGAGTATCAATTATATTGAAGTGTAATATTTTATAATTGAAAAGTGAAACATCTAATAACAGTGTAATAGTCAAATAAAAAATTAATATTTCTAGCACAAGCTAATTAATTGAAATTGTAAAATTATAATTAAAGAGAAGATTTTTAAAAATAGTGGAAAAAGAATAAAGTTTAACATAACTTATATATATATATATATATATGTATCATATATGTAACATATGTATTTATAGAAATGCTAAAATTGCAGTTTTGAAGAAAATCCGGAAATGCGACTTTACAGAATAGAATGCTGAGGTTTTTGAAATTTTCTCGAAAAAGGGCACAGTAATTTTGTTTCAATTTGAAATGCTAACTGCACAAATACAAATATCACTTTTGTTTGCAATATTTGGGGAAAAAATTATTTCAGGATCTATTGTGGCATTTGTGGGCATTTAATTTGCATAATATTGTGTAATGTTTTAGCGCTCTCTTTTGGATTGCATTGTAAACACGTTCTGTTTCTCCCTTCCAAAAACAGATCAACATTGTATCTCGCAACGAATATGTTTATATAACTACAGCTGAGTAAAAATTTCGAAATGTAATGAAAATCTGTCAATTTTATAATTGCAATAAACAAATTCGTTTGAGTGTTTCAAACGAGTGTTTCTATTTTTATTCTCCATAATTTTGATTATTAAAGTAAAATTTTACTTACGTCAGAAAAAGTGCTGACATTTGAAGCAATCATACCACCCCCTTCTAACATCATTGTTTTCTCATATCTTATGTAGTGGGTTCAGATGTCAGTCTGGAATGGTTGGGAGTTAGTTAGAGATTTTTAGAGAGTTGTTACTCGGAATATGAATTACTAATTTACGAAAATAGATATATATATATTTTAACAATAATTTAAACGTTTGAAAAGATAAACTACAATTAATTTGAAATGATTTAAATGTTAACTAGAATGCACAACTATAATGATGATAAATAAATATATGTTTAAATACTTAGATAGGGACGCGCTCCGATGTATGAATTATGTCACTGGTAGAATCTTGATGTTAAGCTGATAAAATACTGAAGAATAATCCTCCCCACTTCCTGTTGAGAGACGTTATATTGCCATCACTCACACATTGACAAGTCTGTAATTACGGGTCACACTAAAACATCTCTTGCCGTGTGTTGACCCTAGGTCTTGAATAGGTCTGGCAACAGGTGTTGGCGGTTATCAAAAGACTGTAGTCAGGTGGTCGGTCTTTTGAGTGTTTGTTTATTGCCGAGTGTTGACCCTAGGTCTTGAATAGGTCGGCGAACAGGTGTGGCAACAGGTGATGGTAATTATCAAAGGACTGTAGCCAGGTGGTCGGTCTTTTGAGTGATTTGTTGATTTTTGTATATTGGCCAGGCGGCTTCTGTGTACTGACCGTGTAATGACCCTTTTGAAGCAGTGTGTCTTTGGCGGTTTCTGTCCTTGGCGGTTCCTTTGACCGTGCACTGACCGCGGCTCTTGACCTGAATAATAGAGTCTGGCTGGCACCACTAGTTATAATTAAAAATTATATATTTTCCTTCTTGTTATCACATTACACTTTCTCTTACTATAAGTAAAGATAACTTGCAACTATGATTCCAGTGAAGCCATTTCACATTATAAAATTGTTGAAATAGATAACCACTCTGTAATAAAAACATTAAGTACAAAACGTTAAATGCAAATAAGTAGAAGAAACATCACCGCTGAAATATAAAAGGCTGTACAAAATTGGTAGTACCCCAAACACTAAACCGAAGAGAAATAAATTTAGCGCTTTCCTCTCGAAAAATTTGTTTTTTTGCGAAAATGTTTCAAATCAAGATTGTTGGATGATGGTTTTTGAGATATTTTGTTAACTCACTCACTCCTACGAACCACTCGCTAAACAGTTATTACTTACTCACGGGTCCCCAGAACATGTATTTTCATTGAAAAATTTTCTTACCATTGTAAGAGAAAGTGAAAAAATTTAAATAGCGGAATTTGATTTGATAAGATTTGGCTTCAATTAAATAATTACAATTTGTTTGAAAGGAACTTTCAAAATCTGGAAGACAACGGGCTCCATAATTTATTTTTTTAATGTTCGTGCACTACGTACACACATAAATGCCTATCCTTTCTTCTATCGCCTATCCATGCGCCAAACTTGCAGAAAATTTATATTTGTGATTCCTAGAGGAACAGCAACCTTAAGTTTTCCTTTGAAGTACCGCTTGAGTAAAATACATGGTTCTACCACTTCTAAAATATTAATGTTTTGTAAAAGAATTGCTATAATTCCAAACGAAGAAAATTGGAAGTACCTTCTCAACAAAGACAAACAAATTCTTGACAAAAACAAATTTTTTTGTATTTCTCAAAAACCACTAAAGTGATTAAGCCATGAATTGGTAAGAAGTTTACCATGAAATTGTGCTACGCTATGGCGCTTTCTTCTGGATTACCGTGTAAACAAAAATAATTTCTATCTGCCACCATTCTACTCTACCACACTTCCGCTTTAATTATGTAAAGGCAACTTAGCGAAAATTTCGAATTTAAAAAGAAAAAATTAACTGGAGCATGACAAAGGCTATTGCTCTCTTCATCTGAGCAGAGGTGATCCCAAGACCATTAACGACTTAAGGGCCTTGAAGGATTGTCCGAATAGAACGGAAATATAAATTTGAAAATGCGATTAGAGCGGAAGTGAAGGTATTATGGAAAGAACAGGTTTTGTTATTAATTATTTATATTGTATTTTACTTGCTACATCAAACTGGAGATTATGTGTCTCTGAACATAGATAGGAGTAGTTAAGCATATCATATTTACTAAGGTATAAGAAAGTAAACTAAAGATAATCCAGTACAGAATGCTTACCTGGTCAGACAATTGTTGCCACAGCCTACAGACAGTGAAAATATCACAAATCTCTGCGAACAGCAGTAATAACGATAATAACTGTGGGGCCAGCCAGGTACCACCCTGAAATTTTGTAATTTAGCCATAACAAATAAATCATAAATTTGGGAACGTCAGCCGTCTATAACTATCACTTGCATGTATCAACCAAATATTTCATATCATAGGAAAATTATATTAATCCTCAAAATTTGTTTACCGGTGAAAACTTAGTTTCGAAATTTGATTCGAACACAAATATTCTTCTTCTCACCGTAAGACCAAGTAATAGAAATTGAATGCAAACTATAGAAAATATAAAACAATCAAGATCCAAAAAATATTAACATAGGACTGTAGTGACTGTCCCTCTGTTTAGGTATTACCAGACACCCTTCCAATTCGTGCGCCACTTACCTCATGTATCACCAATTACTTAACCTCGCGCAATTCTCGAATAAAGCATTTTGTACCGGTGTAAGTTTTTCTTTTGTACTGTCCCACCGATGCTGTCATTTTATGTTAATAGCGTGTTCCATAAATAATTGGATGCCAGTGGGAGGACAAAGATTACATCATCTGTCTATATGGTAGCGGCTCTTTGAGTGTTTGTTACCGAACCTCCCATTGCCCACGTACGCTTAGTTGAATTAATGAATTAAAATATTTATGACTACTAGGTCTGTTAAGAATTTATCCTACATAGCCATTACTGTTCATGGGAAGATCGTCAGTGTTAACGATTGATTAATATATTTATCTTTAATTAATTTTCGGGCATGGTAAATAGCTTACATATCAGCTGATTTCACAGATGCAATTGAGGAAGTATCCAACTAAGGGTAACATCCTCCATGAACACAGCGCTGCCTATGATTTGTCTATAAAGAAAGTTGGAAATGATAATACATATTTAAAAATTATTTAAAAATTCTAGTAGTTTTTTCTACAAATGACGGTCACAGACGGACGCCTGCAGAGAGATATGACCCGGCAAGAAAAGACAAAAATTCCTGCCCACCACTTGACCATCCGCATGCAGCAGCTCCTTAGCCTGACCCCGACGTCCGCAAGCGCTGCTGACTGAACTCATGGTCATGTGGGCTCTCAAATATGGTAAGAAATAAGGTTTGAAACGGTTTCCCTTATATTTCGGCGGTCTAGGTCAGGTGAGCAATTCTCTCCTAAGCTGGGAACTATACACTGGGGCTCTGCAAAGCAAAGGCTCGGCAAGGAATCTGTCCAAAAATTACAGGCGTGACTCACGCGCCGAACTTAAGCTGGTGCTCCATTTTCTAGATTGGAGCGGGTAATTGTGGTAAAAATAAATTTTAATTTCGCGCTCTCAGTTCCGCATTTATGTCTCCCCAGAAATTTCAGGGTGTCGAAGGTCTTCCTTTCTTTTCATTAAATATCCAAGATAGTACTGGAAAATTATGTGCAAATTAATGTAATATTATGTATAAAAGGAACAAGTATTGGTTCTAGAAAACTTAAACTCATTTCTTTTAGTCTCTTCAGCAGCTCTGTCTATTACCAGTTTTTAGTGATTGTTGGACCTCGTCGAGTTCACATCCTGATAAATAGATAGAAGCCCATGAAAGCGATACTTTCATATGTACCCTAGGGGTAAACGATTAACCGTTTTCTTAAAGTTTTAACCGCTATCACACTCAATACCAATCCTTGTTGAGTGCAGTTATCAAAAATGTGTGGACCCAGAGGGACCGACTTCAGTCGCACTCCGAAGCCTTCGCGAATCTAAAAGACTAAGGAGGAATCTCGGCAGTTTCCCTCTTAGTTACCATTCATAACAATTCTCCAAAAACGCATGTTTCCATGTTGTTTCAGAAGCCTTCTCAAATTCAAAGAATACAGCCAGAATGTGATTCCTTAGCATTTTGCACACAGATCTCGTTTTAACTTCTGGGTGATTCATTTGATGCAACGTGGAACGATATCTGCAAAATGCCGCTTGACGCTGAATATAAATCGTTTTCTAGCACTTATGTTTTAATCGTCAAAAAGCCGATTGGGTCTTGGTTCTAGAGAACTTAAACCCACTCCAGTCTATGCTCTTCAACCGCTCTATCCGGTACCGCCTGGTACAGGGTTGCATCTGTAATTATAGGTAATACTATATTTATAGACTCATGATGGTTAACGGGTTTTGTAAGCTTCATCAATACCATTCTCAACTCGAGTAGCTGTTGCTCCGCGTCACCTTTGCCGGAATAATACGCCGAGTAAACTTATGAACTGAACACTTGGAAAAAGTGTCGCGCTAAGGCCTCAGCCCACTACTCACGTCTCGGTGATATGGACAGCATTTATTTCGAGGGTTGGTATCTAGATGGTTTACGTCCACCAGAGAGGGCTGTTATTTTATTTCACACCTCCTTGACCCAGCGCTGACGATGTAGAGATCCTTGACACATAGGAGGTGAGGTTGCCGGTTTGACTTCCTTGATTGCACGCCTCCCCTGTGTTATGATCCAGTGTGGTATGATATCTGCGAAATACCGCTTGATGCGGCTATAAAGTCTTCTAAATGTCGTAATTTTCCTCCGATGGTACCTTTTGAATTGTTTAAGGGCTGCTTCTTAGCTGCATTGTCTGCTTGACCTTCTCGGGTCCATCATAAGACAATCACTGAGTTTTCTTCAATTTTAGTCTTGCACGAGTTAATTGCTTCCAGAATTTGTTCCATATCATTTATGATTTCAATTATAATTTATAGAAGAAAAATAACGACCTTGATGAAATACGCCGAAATAAATTGATTGTCGAATAAGTAATAAAAAAAAAGAGGCAATATATGTGCAATAATACAAAGATAATAAAGTGCATAGAAAAAGATGTTTACTCAAACCAAAGCCACAATGCAACTCATATATACTCTATATATACGCTTGTATTAACAGCCGTAATAGAAAATCGTGTGAATGAATCACAGCAGAATTTATCTACCAACAAAATTTGACAGTTCTGCAAGTAATTGTATTTAAAACTTTCATTGAATTTGCTCTAAAAACCTGCAGTTAGTGATAATTATTATTCCAGCTAATTTACAAGTAAAATGATATAAAAAAGCATTAATATTTTGACCAATAATTTCACAATAAATGTAAATTCATTTTCATCTTTATGTATCAAAAAAGTGTGTGTGTGTGTTTGTTGTTTTTGTTTAGTCATTGCTATTTGTTATTTTGTAGCGCTGATAAAGATTTTAGAAGAGAAAACGTTGGCCGAGTAAATTTTGTTTTATTTGAACTGACCAAATTCCTCAAAAATCTATATCATCCATTGTAAATTGAAATATTTAGAAAAAAGACAAACAGGAATACTTTAAATAACCGGAATATTTAAATATCACAATGGAAAAAGTTTCGTGTCTCTTGGATACTTGTAATGTGTCTTCAGTCAAAACATTATTAAATATAGAAATATGGAGTATTATTTAGTCAAGGTACAGATGTCGCCAATATATCAATAAAATATTCACCAATTCTAGATAGTGTGGAAATAAAATTATAAAAAGTAAATAATAACTATGTGATATTTATTTCAGAATACAAAATAATAGGTCAATTGCATGTTATGGATTGAAATGTATTTATTTTAAAAAGTATATTCTTTTATATTTATTATAAAAAATATACTATTAGCGTGAATTATGAGATTTCAGCTAAATTGGCAATTCACATTTAAAATATACTTGGTAGTATAATAGCAATGATTACACAATTTCAGAATTTATAAAGACCATAGTGACTTACTATTGTTATCTTTCTTAGAAGTTTTACTTTATTTTTCTAAGAAAAGTAAGATATTATTATCAGAATTTAGTGCCCTTAATTCCACAGAAGCTATTGATTAGTTATGCTTGTTTTCATTCTTTGCAGAATTTTGTACGAATTGTGCGGGCGTTAATTATTCATAGCGAATGATTTCAATGAAAAATCTTGTATAGAAATTTTTTACTAATTTTTCCTCCGTAGGTGTTTTATAAATTATCAAATTGTGCCATAAAATATGTTTTTATAAAAAAATGCAAAAAATCAAATTATTTCTAACATAATATTTAGTGTTATATAAAATTAAAGTGAGCTATAAAGAAATCCAGGGAATTTGTAATTCATTGTTGAAAAAGAACGCAAAGGAGAACTAGGCTGAAACGCAGGATACAATGTCGTAAGTCCGCCATTTTGTATTTGGCCGTTTATTTCTAGTGGATCGAATTAAAACTGTTGGCCCCGCGCCCTCTTAAAGTTAGTTGTTACTGTTATTATACTGAGGTACAGTATCACTAGTATTTATACTTTGAAAGATTTATTTATTTTCATAAAAGGAAAAAAACAAAATATATATTAAAAAAAGGGTCGTTTCCTTTTTCTTTGCGACGGTTCTCCTGCGTCCGCGTCGCCGGGACTGGAAACCAGATATTGACTTATCCAACTGCAAAGAGTAGTAAATTATTCTGTTTTTTTGTCGATTTTAGGTCTGCATTTGACTCGATTGACAGAAATGGTCTCTATTTTAAATTGTACGCTCTGGGTGTTTCAATGTTTATTTGTTTCAATGTTACAGGCTTTATATAGCAGGACTGACTCATGTGTTTGGACGCCGCAGGGTGCCACTAATAGTTTTGTGGCCCAAACTGGTTTAAAGCAGGGGTGCTTGTTATCACCATTATGTTTATCCTTTTCATTAATGACTTACATGAAGCAATAGGCGGTGGCGTACGAATTGCAGGTAGAAATATAAGGGGCTTGTTGTATGCCGACGATATTGTTATAATGGCAGATCATCCCTTTATTTTACAGGAGATGATTAATAGGTTGTCCGCGTACTGTAAACTATGGAATTTAATTGTGAACCTTAAAAAGTCTCAAATAGTAATTTTCGGAAAAGGAGGAAGACGAGCAAAAAGCGAATATTGGAGATTCAATGGGGAGAGTATTCGTATAGTTAATAAGTACAAATACTTAGGAATTATTCTAACCCCCAAGCTTTCATTTGCAAAACACTTTGAGGAAAGACTTAGTGTTTAGAAATTGGCTATACATTCTACTTACGATAACTTTTATAAAAATGTTGATATTCCAATAACGTCTAAAATCGAGGTTTTTAATGCGGTTTGTAGAGCCTTTAATGGGGCGCAAGTATGGGTTTTTTTAAGAATTGAGAAGGTAGATAAATTGTATACATATTTTATTAAAAGGCTCCTCTTGCTTCCCCAATTTACACCGAATTATGTCATCTACCTTGAAACCGAGGTTTACCCTCTTTTTATGTGTACATTACGGCTGCATTCGAATTACTTACAAAAAGTCTTGCTATTGCCGAAAAATATACTAACTCGCATCTTGGCAGAGGAAATTATTAATAGAAACTTGTATTGGTGCAAAGAGTTCAAACAGCTTTGCCAGACATATAATTGGGTAAATAATAATTATCTTGTAGAGGGTAAAAAGCAATGTTTTGATGGGTTGTTCAATAATATAAAAAAGGAATTTAAAAATCATTTAATTCGTAAAATCAGGACATCAACTACTTATTATATATATGGTAAATTAAAATTTGATCTGGGAGAAAATAATTATATATGTGATAAATATAATATGAATGTAATGAAAGTTATAATTAAATTAAGAGGGCAGCTATTGAAACTGAATTGTAACATTACTAGGCCAACAGAAACTCATACTTGTACAATGTGCAATAGTGGTGCCGTAGAGGATACTCTGCACTATGTAGGTGGTGGTTCGGAGCTAAGGGAGTTCCGGTTGAGATGGTTGGGCAAGCCTACTCTGTCTATAGAAGAGTGTATAGAGTATCTGAATGGCACAAATTGGATAGACATGTATAATTATCATATTAGAGCCTGGAATTATAGATTATTTTTAATTGGAGCGTTTAATACCTGAACCTTGATCACTTAAATTGATAGCCTCTTTTATTTTATTTGTAATTTGTTTTTTTGTAATGATGAGGAGATTCTAAGTTTTTTTTAATTTTGTAAGTTTATTTCGGTTATGTTCTATAATTTTAATATAGTAAATGCAACTCTGCAGATGGACTAGTTTCCATGCATTGTGTTATTTTGTAGAAATTGTTGAGAAAAGCTGTGTATTTAATTTATAAATAAAGCATATTATTATTATTATTATTATTATTATATATTTTATACTTACTATTATAATATATTTTTGTTTCAGGTGGGTGAGCAGTTAGTTCTGGCTAAATTTAAATTGCTGTCGCAAGCTTTACTAGCGGGTTGAGACAGAAGTTGCTATCACACAAATCACATTCAAGTAAATAAATATATGTATATAATGGAAGCCCAAACAATTATTTAATAAACTTTGCAAGATTACAGACAATTTATCATTGTAATAATTACAGTGAGAGAGAGTCATGTGAATGTTTCACACCAGCGCGAGATCCTGCCACTAGACGAATAAATTAATATGGAAATAATAGCAGAAATGTTTGATCATGATCAGCTTGAATTTATGAATAGGAAATTATTGAGAATTGATAATAATTGGGATATTTAAACCATACCTTGACCACATGTACCACTTTAGAGCTTCAGGCGTAAACTGGAGCCTCAGGCGTAAACTTCACTCTAGTCGACCCCCCCCCGGATCAAAGTTTTTTTTTTTTTACATCACTTTAATTATGTTACAATTATTCCAATAAAATCAGTGGCTAAAGTTCTAATCTTTCTCACTAATTAGAAAAATTACTTTGCCTCACTAGTGATTAAAAAAAAAAATTACAGTATTATCACTTTTCAATAAACAAAATTTTAATGCGGAGAAATATGTTAATAATATTGAAGTAAAATATATACCACAAGAACCAAAAAAAAAAAAATAATAATATGTAAATGTTTATGTAAATAAAGTTTTAAACAAAGTTTGTAACCTTTCAGAAGGTAACTTCCTTTGTTTACATTGCAAAGAGAACAGTATTCCTACAATTAATTATAAATACCATCTAGACATGATTTCTTAAAAAAAAACTTAAGTATTTAAATTAATCTACTGACTACAGTCTATAAGAAAAATACAAATGGAAAGCGATATTGAAAAATATTTCGAAAATACACTTCCAATTAGAAAAGCAATAGGAAATGTAATTGATTACTTTCTTCCACACCAAATATAATAATCTTGAAAGAATGGTGTAATAGTAACAAAGTAAACATATTAATTGCATATTTCACTTAAATATCAGAAAGATTAAAATCTTCTATATACTCTATATTAAAATAGACAAATAAATTTAAATTTTAACAAACAAAACATACATAAAACAACACTCTGAATGGTATAGTCCCAAAAAAATCGAATATATTAAGTTGACAATATATTAACAATTTTGAGTTTTTTCAACATGAACATCTTGCCAGCACAATCTTCTGACACATTTGTAAATTTATATTTCACAAACATCAGATAACAATGGAACTACTGCGAAACTTTCACAGAACCGTATATTGGATTGATTTATATCGACATCAATTTTGGGTATTATGTGACAGATTGCCAGATATTGGGAACATGTATTTATATATAATATTCTCTGAATTGTATGTAATTGTGTTCAAAAATCTTTATCATTTTATATTACACCATTGTGGACTGTTACAATGAGTGCGTAACTAGGATTTGGAGGTACCCCCGCGAATTCATATAGGTAGCTCTAAAATAAAAAAACAATACAGCAATCATTTTTCGAATTATTTTATATTAATTTAATATACATACACATACACACACACACACATATATACATATTAGAATAATATATGCTTATTGGAAAACCGCTCCCCAAAAATAGATATTTAACCAAAATTAAATTTTAAATTGTTTTAGTCATTTCGCTGATGTTATATAATGTTTAAAATACTATTTAAAAATTGCATTGGAAAGTTGGATGATAAATTTTCATGATAATGATTTAGTTAAATTTCGGCATATTTTTGACAATTTCATTCTCTAACGACGGACTTAGTTTTTTTGAGTGCTTTATCCATTAACCTTTTTTATTTTTGAATATGTGATACTTAAATCATCAATTTGATTTCTTAAATTTTATTTAGCCTTACATTGAAAACATCTTGCTAACATGGAGCTGGGACGGCTAATACTAGCCAGTATGACTTCCACATACAAATATTTTGCACAGCGAGGCAGAAGGTGATGGATGCTGTAGTGAAAGGACGAAATCGAAAAATAATAGCTTTTGAAAAGAATATTAAATTATAAAAAAATCAGAAATGTGACATTCCATTGCAAAAGGGCTAGCCAGGTATACAAGTCCAGTTACTGGTACGGTACAAGAACAATTACTGGCATTGTACTACCCCCTTCTCCTAACAGGGGAGGAATTGAAAAAACAAAGAGAAGAGATATTTTAAGACAGATAAGTGCTAGAAATCAAGGTGGAAACATCGAAACATTACTTCAGGAATAGCTCTCTAAATATCTGTGCCAGTTTCACAATAAATTAAATAAGTTTATAATATCAAATAAGTTGTAGTTATTATTTTAACAAAATATATTTATTTTATAATCAGTGGTGCTTTCTTGATTATATTCTATCTCAAACAAACATACAAGCTCTTTTCGCTAAAACGCTCACGCCACAAGCTACCTATACGCACATCTCACCATTACATTACAATGCCCTAGGTATTCAGTATCTTTCCACACATTCCCTCCTGTATCGTCAACACAAAATTTGTTCTTTTCTTAATAATTAAATTTGCTGCTAATTGATCTTCCTTTTTTCGACTTTCAAACGGTATAATTTTGTTAAAGTTTTTTTTTATGTTCTTACAAAAAAATTAATTGCTATTAAAGAATTATTCGGGACGGCCATCTTGTAGGATTCATTTTTTTAAAAGTTAATTCAAAATTCCCCTGTAAATTTTGTAATTCACATCTATTAATAATATTACCGATAAAAAGAAGGTACATTTGCTACAAATCCTCACCATATTTACTAATTTCATTATTGCGCCATTATTTATAAGCTTTGAATTGTGTTTGTTCAATGTTTGATTGTGACAATGAACATAGTTTGAGTAATGAAATGTATTAAATATTTTTATTTCATTTGTATCCTTTTATCACTATTGATTTACATTCTAATGATGATCGTTTTTATTATTTTGTTCTATTCCTACAGCAGCGTCAGAATTTTCATAAAAATCCCAAATAATGTTCATTTGATATCCATTTCTCTTGGTTTTATTTCTTGGTCTCAAATCATATTAATATATCAACCTTTGATCTTTGCCCTTTCTCTTACTCCCTGGTAAGAAAGAGGAAGTACTGCGATCATGTTGAATTGCAATTGTTGATTAGACGCTGTGCAGTGAACATCGTGTTCGTCTTTTTGTGCTCTAATTCATCTTTTACTGAACCATTTTTTTCTGAGAATTAGCACAAAGTGTGATTCTAGTATGTTGAATGCTGGGTGAAAATTTGAAAAAAATTTATCGGAGAGTTTCCGAGGTAACAGTTTTCTCAATTGAATTTTCTAATTAAATTGTTTAAATTTTATAAATAGTGTGGGGATTTATACAAGAGACAATTACGCCCACTGGTATTGTGTACATCAGCCTCTTTCTGTGGTGGGGGCAAGCTGTCAACAATTTGACTGTGTGTGTGTGTGTAAGTACCATTGTAAGTCTGTTGTAGCGAGTGGGGCAGCAAGTCAAGTTCACAGGAAAGAATTATTTTTGCCATTTTATACTAGACACTGCTCTGCTGAAACGTCTCGTAAAATTTAAAAAAAAAAAAAAAAAAAGATCTTCGGTAACTCTCAAAGAATTAAAAAAAAATTAAAAACAATGGAGAAAAAATATATTTATTACTATTATTATAGTTATGTATTATTTTATCTTTTACAATAATGGCAAACGTTTTAAAATGCATAATGCCTGTCGAAATAAATGACTGATGAATTTATGGAGAAACTGCGCAGTGTGAAGAGATCTGAAATGGAAAAGATTATACGAAAAGAAATAAACAGTCTGAACATTCATTCTTTATTTGAAATGCAAAATCAAAAGCTCGACGAATTGAGAGAAGAAAACTGTGAATTGAAAGAAACTATAGTCAAGTTACTCCCTGGTAAGAGGAAGTACTGCGATCATGTCAAATTTTCGAAATCAAGTTTTCACCGGAAATGGTTGTTTTGAGCGACTAAAAGTCTGCTAAAAGTGTTTTTAGTGACTGTTCTGTATTTCTGTATGTGTGTGTCTGTGTGAGCAAAATATCATAAAAATGAACAATTGTAGGAATCTACGTTTAGGTACCACCACCGCATCAAACATGAAGGACGATAGTGTTATGCTTTCCTGTGAAGTTCCCCTTCAGTAACAATATATGGTAGAATATTCTCTAGTAGGTATTGTCAACTAAATAATAATACCTTTTGGAAATATTGCTAGAATTCGAAACTTGACGGAACTTAGTTAACGGGAAGTGCAACTTTATATGTAGGTTTTGAGTATTTGGAATTTTCTTGAAAACGGCTTACAATGATTTTCCTTATACTTTGAATACTGAGTATTCAGATAAAATTCAGTAACTTTTCATTTGGGAATTCTATGGAACTTATGGCGTTAAATTTCAAATTTTATTTGAGTTCCTGAAAATAACGCTGTCTTCTGGACTACAATGTAACTACGTTGTAATGACTACTTCAGTCAAGGGTGCCTCACAACCCGAATGGAACCACATACGAGGCATGTCCAGTAAGTAAGTGTACTGAGGCTCTCACGGCCGAAGGGATTTAGTTTTCGACATGTTGGCTACACTATCGTGTAGCCTGATCCCTCCCCTCCGCAACGAGACCGGTTTGAGGTCCGCACGTTGAGAACTGTCGACGCGACAATACGTTTCGTGAAAAATGTCAATCCAATTTCCCGCAAAGTGTGAAATACAAAAGTATTTGCAAGAGTTTTTGAGACACTACAAACTCCATGGAGATGAATTTCTCCGCCCTATCATTACTGGAGATGAAACTTGGTTTGCACACTACAACCTGAAACCAAAAGGCAGTCTCAACAGTGGCGTCACACCTCATCACCCTCCGCCAAAAAGTTCAAAACCACAATTTCAGCCAAGAAAATCACGGCATCCGTGTTTGGGGACTGTCAAGGCATAATTTTAATTGAATATATGCCTCAAGGGGAGACCATCAACTCTGCAAGATACTGTGAGACCCTAAAAAAAATTGTGGAGGGCGATTTAGAACAAAAGGAGAGGCATGCTGACAAAGGGAGTCTGCCTGCTGCACGACAATGCCAGACCACACACGGCCAACGCCACGAAGGAACTGCTTGCCTCGTTTAAATGGGATGTCCTGAACCATCCCGCGCATTCCCCTGACCTAGCACCTTCAGATTACTATCTCTCTACCTACCTGAAGCTGCACACGGGTGGAAAAAGGTTTTCAACCGACTAGGAGGTGAAGGGGGAGGCGGGAAACTGCTTCGAGGAAGGCATCAAAAAATTAATACCCCGGTTCACCACCTGCATTGAGAGGATTGGTGACTAGTCGAAAATTAGCTTACATAATATGTACTAATGTAACCAGGTAATTTTTTTGTTCAAATAAAAATTTTTGTAATCTACAAAAATTCAGTACACTTACTTACTGGACATGCATCGTAATTCTATATTTCTGTTAGAGCTTGAACAAGCCGTGGTCTTTTATTGGCTGTTGCACCATATTTGTTTTTTTAATTGTAACATTTATATTATTTCTCACATAACATTCCATTTCTAAATATCTATTCATTTAGTTAATTGAATTGAATGAGACCCTTTGTTATTTGTATAGAAGTTTAACCATTTTTTCCCCTCTACTACAACTTTTTATTGTATAAGCTTTCAGAGTTTAAAATGTTCAATTCAAATTCTACAATATACAATTACCACCAATCGAATTATATTTAAACATTCCTAATTGACTACCTGGAGACCCTTATTCATTGAAAGTATTGTGAATCATTAAATTTTTGTCAAGAAAGTTACTATTAATAGTGTTTGTTTATTACATTTTAGATACAGGAATACTTTCCACCTTTGAGCAGCGTGGTTCGTAATGAGCGTGAATCGTCGACCATAGTGGTAACAACGGAAGTGTTTAGTACCGCTCCACTTCCTACTCCACTCGCCGTAATCATCTGCGTCCTTGGTAAGGGCCCTACCACATCTATTGCTACCTGTTCGAATGGTTGGGACGGTTGTCGTGGCTCGCCTAACGGGGCCCGCAGCCCTGGGAATGTCCGGCAGCTCTGAGTAAATCTAATTATCTTCGTGCATCGTAGGCCAATAATATTACTGCCTTACCATTGCCTCTATGCGTTTCAGCCTGGATGTCCACTCACCGGCGACGTATGGTTCTCAGATAGAATCCGTACTCTGTGCTCCTGTGGTACCACCAATCCCCAATTCCCAGCCGATAATGCGCGGTAATAAACCAAGCCCTCTTGATTTCTTCGGCACATCCCCGGATACTTCCTTAATAATTCCTTACAATCTTCGTCGGCCTCTTGTTGTGCAGAAGTGACGCCATTATAGTCGGGTTGGTCGTCCTATATGGCCCCGATGGTGCGGCTGAGAGCGTCAGCGTTTGCATGTTTTTTTCCAGGTTTGTGGACTACTTCGTACTCAAATTCGGCCAGGCGTAGTTGCCAGCGGGATAGTCTCCAGGAGGGATCTTTCACGGTCAGGAGCCACCTTTGAGCAGCGTGGTTCGTAATGAGCGTGAATCGTCGACCATAGTGGTAACAACGGAAGTGTTTGGTAGCCCAAACGACCACCAGCATTTCTTTTTCTGTCGTGCTGTAGTTTCTCTCCGGTTTATTTAACTGTCTACTCGCTATAGGTTGTTCTTTTCCTCCCTGCATCTGAGATAGTACGGCCCCTATGGCCAGATCTGACGCGTCCGTGCCAATAGAAGTGGTCGTGAAAAATCGGGATACGCGAGAATCGCGTCGCTGCACAGCATGTTCTTTAATATCTGAAACGCTTTCTCCTCCTCAAGGCCCCAATGAAACCTACGGTTCGTCTTTGTCAGCTGCGTTAGGGGCCGGGCGTGATCGGCGAATCCCGGCATGTAAATTCTATAATATCCGACGAGTCCTAAGAAGGACCTGACCCCCTTCACATTATGAGGTAGAGGAAACAGCTTCACCGCCTCTACCTTGGCCGGGTCCACTTGGACACCTTCCCTATTAACGATATGTCCCAAATACTTCACTTGATACGTGGCGAATTGGCACTTCGCCGCATTGACCAGCAAGATTGCTTCACTTTTCCTCCGCAATACGCGGTCCAATCGCTCAGCGTGCTCTCTTAAGTCCCGCCCATGGATGAGTAGATCATCGAGGTACACAAAGCAACTAGTGCCTCTCAAGTCCGCCAATAATCGGTCCATTAGGAGCTGGAACGTGGACGGTGCTCCGGCCAGACCAAAAGGCATTCTTCTGTAATGGTAGTGACCCTCCGGCGTGGAAAATCCTGTTTTCTAGGGTCGGCCTCCTCGATTTGTATTTGGTGGAAACCCCGCAAATCACAGTGGTGATTTCACCAAATCCAGAGTGGTGAAATACTGGCTGTTACCGAGACTCTCCAGGGTTTCATTGATGTTCGGTAAGGGATACACAGGCACCTTGGTTATGGTGTTAAGTGTTCTAAAATCGGTGCAAAACCGGTACCGTTCTTGCCCATCCTCCGTCTTCTTCCTCACCAAAATGATAGGTGCCGACCAAGTACTATCCGATGTTTCTATGACTCTATTGCGTAACATATCCGCAATTAGTTCTCGCATGGGCTCCCGCTGGTGGTATGGAACCCGGTATAGGGGCTTGGCGATCGGCGCTGCTTCTCCGGTATCAATCCGGTATTTAATCTTTGCGGTGCACCCCAAGTTTGCCCTGACCGGATCCCGAAAAACAGCGAGATGACGGTTTACACCTCTTCTACGATCTTCTGCTCCGATAGGTCTAAGTGTTGCAGCTTCTCTTGGAGTATCCGCACCAGACCATTCTCATCTTGGTCGCCCGTACGTATCATGTGTGCTTCCGCAAACTTCTCGCTGTCCGTTGCCTGCTCTTCTGCCATACCCAATCTCTGAGATTTTTCTATTAGCACCGGGTCTTCTCCAACATGTTGATCTCTGAGTTCGTGTACACTACGCCCAGCGCACTAGAGGGAATTGTGTTCCTGTGCGCACGGTTCAATTAAGATGGTTGTTCCGTGGCAATGCACTGGGCAGTGGGCAGCTTACTACTGACTCACCTGTTCAACACTTATTATTTGTCTGCATCGCTGGTGCAGCGCTTTCAATTTTCACAACAATGCCACCGTTTGCCCGTATACAGTGACCCACTTACTAATATTTTACTAATCTTTCTAATATTTTATATTCACTGTTGATTATTATTACCTTACAGCTGAATTTAGCAAAAGCGAAAAGCAATAATTTTGACGAATTAACGAACATGAAATGAAAGCGATGATTTATAATTAAACAGACACAGTAAACAGAAGAGTGAAGCAATTAATATTCATTCAACAAAACAGATGCAGTTTGAAAGAGAAACAAGTTTTTCCATTGAGGTTAGAAACAGCAGAGAGCTAGAGGCTAGAGAACTAAAAAGAGGGGAAGAGGGTAAAGATTGCCAAAATAAACTATTTGGCAGTTATCAGAAACGGCCGAACAGATATTATTCATGAATTTTAATCTAAAGCTACTTAGTTGACTTGAAATATACTACTTTACATTGAAAACATTATTGTTAATATTTTATAATTTAAGGCGCGTCAACATCTATGGTCATTGGCACCGGGAGAATTCTCATTTTTCTGCCGGCCTCTGGACGGTTTTCTCTCGTTACAAACAACACTGGCCATCACTGGACAGCAGGCTGTAGAGGCTCTTAGGAAGAAAATATCTAAGGGTAGCACAGCTGGACTCGAATCCGGGTCTTCCGCGTGGGAGTCCAGTACGCTAACCACTTAGCTTCTCCCTTTCCTTTTTGTAATTATTTATTATTAAATTATGGTTTCATTGAGTGTTGTTGTATGGAATTGCTGAAAAGCTTACATCTATGCCATCGTTTGGACAATTTAACCCATTATTCTTCAGAGAATTCCAAGAACATATTTTTTTAAGCACCATTACAAGATAGCGGGATTGTAGGCGGCATGGTCAAAAGAAAAGAAGTGAGGAGACAAAGACAGTAGCCAAAGGTTTGCTGGATAAAAGAAGAATTTTGAATAACACTTGAGTTCCCGGTTTCAGACCCCGTCAATAGTTTGCCAAAAACTGATGTTTCGCACATGATACAATGAGGCTCTGAAGGGTCGTTAAACCTGGAAAGCAAATGGCATGGCTTTACGTGACTTTGGTAAGGCTTGCCTTATTGGCTTTCAATGTGTAACGACTCTGAAGAGGCTCATTGCAATATGGTCAAAACGTCGGTGTTTAGCAAACCAATTACGCGGTCTCAACCGGGATACTCAAGTGTTTTTCATGAAAATGGCCGCAGAAGCCTAAAAGAACACAAGAATTTTTTTCTTTTTCTTGGGCAGCACACTGAGTTGTTCGCTTTCACTGTGGCACTAATGCCATTTATGAATTCTCTAAAACTGTGAACATAAATTTATACTAAACTAAACTTTAAGTAAGTAGGGTTTATTTATTATTGGTTTTTGTTTTTACATTAATCATTATTTATGAGAATTTAAGAAAACCAAGTTATTGACATTAAAAGCACAGATATTAAATACCCATACGTCTTTCTCCGTTAATTCAATTATATTGTAACAATCTGTAGCGCAACAACACAAAAAGGGTGAAGGCTGGCAGACAGCGATTTTTATGGAAAGGCGTCTGGTAAGTATGCCGCCGATTTAATCAGCGTTTAGTTCTGGTCTCTGATAGAACTGTAACCGTTATCTATAATTAGACATTAATTGTCCCCCATTTTGTTCAGATAATGTCTGAACTCTCTCTGCAATTGTTTGTATTGAATGATTCAAAGATTTCAATTGGATAATTAAGTCAAATGTAAAAAATATTATGTCGAGAGGAGCTGATATAGTTGCAGCAAAAAAAAATGCTACGAATGCTTGAAAGGTCAAGGAAATAATATAACAGAAATTGTTATCAATCAAATAAGGAAACCATAAAGGAACCGGAGCTTCCATATAAACCCCACTTCAATAAGTTTCCATGTACCTATGTACCTTGGAACCTTGGTACTCATCTGCTAATGGTACGATGATTGTACAGAGATTATACCGAACGACCTGTATAGTGGTATAGCTGCTAATATTTTTTTGTTTCTTTATTTAATGTATCTTGTAAAACTGTAGTTTTACTATCACCGTAATTGTATTACTTTGCAACAATGTTCTTTATTATAATAACTGCACTTTCTCTATTTGAGTTAACGTTAACCAGTGAAACGAACACTAAAATTGCTGAAGTAAAAATGTATACTTTTTGCTGCGGGATCATTGTTAATCAAGGTTAATGCAACGGTTTTGACAAATAATATTATATGGTATACAATTATGATTAAATATATGTCGAATTGAATTTTGGAAAGTAATTTCCGTTTTGGCTGATAATTTAAAAATAGTTCACCAACGCGTAAGAGATAACAAAATTCCTTTTTAACTGTATCATATAATATGGCCATTATCCATAATTATAATAATTTAATGATTTACTCTGCTTTAACAATCACTTAACAATTAACACCGCTAATAGATGTACTGGTACTAAATACAACAGTGTCAGATTGTTGAATGACAGTTTCTCATTTACTGCAGATTTTATTCTTGTTCTGGGAGTGGATATATTGAGCGGTATCCAGTTTTTATTACCCCAATTCGTACACGTTAAAAATAATTGTCCTTATTAATTGCTGCTCTAACAATAGCTCTAATGTCTGACATATATGGCTTTTAATGTTGCGGTAAGCGATATGCTTTAAGAACAATTAGACTTACCAATGTTACGATCATTTAAGGTTCCGTGAAACTTAAAATGTTAAATATTACTGTCAATAAAACTTTATGAATACAAAGAAATTAGCCACGACCAAGAGTGAGAGGAATTGAAAAGCAAAAGAATACGATATTATTGAATAAAAATAATTCTAGTGGAAACCCCGCGGCAATGGCCTTTAGGCCGCATCACCACCCACCACCCTGCAAACCGCTAAGTGTGCAGTTACATGTGTCACCATGTGTCTCTACAGTTATTCGGCTCACTCTCTCAAAATTTTGTCCGCTCCCTACTCAGTGAGCTTAACTGAAGCCGGGTTCTCAGCCCGGGCGGCATATTGTGTCGCGGTCTCTGTGAGGGATCTACTCTAATTCCCGCCTTTTCGTTCCAACTAACGCCCTCTTTTCCCATTGTTGTTTTTCCTACCGGCGTAATTTCGCACAATTGCCTCTCCGTTGCTTTTTGTTCACTGTTTTTCTGAGAGATGTGGAGTACACAGCCTGCAAGTTTATTCGCCGTTAAGATGTTTAGGTGCTTCAAGTGCTCTTCGACTGTTTTATTTCACCTTTTGCGATTTTATTTACTTTCCCAGCGACATCCGCTGGAAGCGAATTTCTTTTACTGAGAGTTGACTTGATTTACGCCTTCTTCTCATTCAAGAAGTATACTCACCTAATTTCATCGCCTTCTGGTTTCAATATTTTATTCATTCCGACACATACAACATCCTCTCCTAAAAACCTCCACAAACCTCATTTACACCAATTCCCAGTGCCAACGCGTTTGCTTCCGCTTAGATAATCATCGTCAAGGTGAGTTAAGTTTTATATCTTCTTCTTCCACGATAGTTGTCTCTTCTATTCCCTTATTACTCATTTACTAATAACATTGTTACTTTTGATTTAGTAAATTTTTTTATCCTATATATATTCACACTTACATTGTACGTCCATTATCGCTTCACTATACACCCTAGAGCGTAGCTACTATGATCCACCGTTTATCCTAATAAGAGAATGGTGCAATCAAAAGAAGCCGAAATCTCTGCTGTTATTGCCCTACATTCTGGGCACAAATTAACTAAACAATGGAACAAATCTTAGACTAGTAATCTGAATCTCCAAGGTAGTTGTATCAAAAATATATCTAATTGTCTGAATTTCCAAAAGATTACAGAAACATTCTGTTGGTTTACTGATTTGAAGAGCGTCATTCTAACAAGCCCTACAGATTGAAAAATTTGAAGGCTAGATAAAATCCTTGAGTGACCCCATTATCTACTATAGGATTCTTAGAATATACTTAGCGTTCTTAGCATTTGAAGATTTTTCCAGATACAAGAGGATATAACCCTGTTTATGAAGGGCTTATTTGTTTAATAATTGGAACAAGAAAAGAACGAGTTGAAAATGTTGATCATTTTCCCAGATAAAAATTTGGTTGCTATTAAAATGAAATGCCCAGCGCCATTACCTGTCCCTTTCTAATCTTCTCAAGGTCTCTCGACGACGTTGATCCCTAGGGTTCAATATTGTTAACTTTGGTCCCTAGTATGACTTCCCTTGGGCTAGCCAGAGTAGAGGTCAGGTTGGTGTATGCTTATTTTCTCGTTACTTACCTCCCGTTGCCACAGTGCTACACCTGACCTGAGCCTTGCTCATTTATTTTGTTTTACTTAGGCTTAGGAGTTGCTTATTTTTTTGCGTGTTTCTTATATTTACCGCCATGCGCTTTGATCAAATTTATTTTCCGGCCCTCTAGTGTCACGTATTTCTGCGCGAATTGATAACGGAGGGGACAATTAGTTGTGGGAGACCCCTTACCGTGTTTATTCTATTTATATGAAGATTCATGCTATTTTTTATTCGTTTTATAGTATATTACAATTGGTGCCTTGCACAAAATTGCAATGATTAAAGGATCATGTTGTCAAACCTGTTGAGTAGATCTAGTAAGCAGCGCCGTCTGCATTTCTCATTGGGTCTGGCTCAGCGTGTCAGTTTCAAGTTTGCTTTTGTACTCCTAACAAGGCACTAGTCGTTCACCTGTCTGCTACTTACGGCCATCTTTAAATCCACAGCACATGGTTTCTACAACCGGAACTCGATTAATTTTTCAGCTCCAAGCAACTAGTTCATCCAATTGAATCTCATTTTATCCAAGACATTTCGTCACAAACACTTTCAAGAGAGATTATTCTGATCTTCTCTATTAATTCTTTATCAAGTTGGGATTCCAAGGCTGGTGGTAAGAACAGTTATTCGGTCTTTTTTCCATCCTAATTTCCTGCGATAATTATTATTATTATCGCCAATATCTACTTTAACATTCTTGCCTCACTAGCTGAGGACTTGGCAAACTTAAGGAAGCATTTTACAATATTATGCATATTGCTGTGCTCATCAAGTAAATTGGAGCGATTTAATCACTGACAATTTCATGCACATTGCAATTTATTATTTAATACCTTATGTTAAATTCTTGAACTCATTTAAGGAACTAGTACCAGTCGAGTCTGACAGCTGCATTATGCAGCTTTTTACTCAACTGTGTGGCCAGTCAGATATAGCAACCTTACTTCATTTCTAGTGCAATATGGATCTGTGACATCTAGAGCTGGTCCTCCGTTGAATAGAAGCTGGTTCGCAGGGCTCTTTCTTAAATCCATAGCTTCAGACGTCAGTACCTAGGATCTGCATGTGAGCGATTTCACTATCCAGACCATTACCAGTGCGCTTCACATCAACGTTGCTGCTGAAGACCAGGAATCGGGTTATCACTGTAATCTTTTACGTGTAGTGACGTAAATATTCCACAATAATAAATAATATGTTCACATTTCAAATAATAATGGGAGTGAAGTTGTTCGCGTCTGAGATTGTTCTCACGTGCCCCCAATGAAACTGTTAACATCAGTCGCCACTGAACCCCAAAATTTTATATTTTGCTGCACGACGGAGAATGGCTAAATAGACGAATCCGTGGGGAAGACGGAAAAATAATAAGACAATAACGGTTATGTTATATGTTTTTTATTTACCATCTTGTATTAATTCAATTACAATTGAGAGGTGTTGAATATGTTATTGGTTTGTTGTCGATCAGTAATTGTGCCTGTTGGACCATCTTGAATAATAAATTTCCCACTGTTATTAATTAATCATGTTTTGGGGAATATAACTTGTAGCGAATTTCACATAACACCAATAACTTTATACTGTGCTAATTAATATTAACTTTAAAGCTGTAAACATTCAATAAAGAAATTATAATACTAATTGCTAATACAGTGTGCTGAACTGACCTAATAATACATAGAGTTAAATAATATAATTAGTCTAAAGTAGTTGCATGCATTAATCTTGAATCAAATAAAGACTGATGTTTAATAATAATAAAAATATTATCATCTCATTAAAAGTTATTACAATAGATATAGCCTTTCTCTAGAAGAGAAAAGATTTCCGATAAGAGATTCATAGAAGAATGTAACTGTGAGATATGACAACCCAGTTCGAAGACATGAATATCATATCCTATATTTAAGCGATGGAGTTAGTTAAGTGCTCGACGTCTTTCCATACCCAGTGTGTCGGCATCATCATCCCTAAACCTATTCCTATCCCAGATATTATGTTCATTAATATGTATTATTTCTGTTGTTGTACCTGTTGCCATTTTTAATACATTTATTATAGTTATTTGTATTCATGTTTAAAATTATTATGTTATTTATTTATGTGAATTCAGTACTCTCAATTTTATATGATATATAGCAACTGATAGATCTATTTATATGTACATGAATTCTGTTTCGCTCTATGTTTTCGTACTCTGTATTGTTATGCAAAAGATGTGCAAATTATCATGGTAGCAGCAGCACATCATTGAATTTACACATAACTACTTGAAAAAAAATTATAATTATTAAGTTATTGATTTTTCGATGATATAATCCAATTTAATGTTACTTTCATACGCAATTAATTCTAGAATCATATTTGAAAATTCCTTATTAACATAATTTCACAAATATAGGTTATTGTTTCCTTTCTAAAGCGTATAATAGTTGAAAATATGAATAAGCAGATGAAATTATCTGAAAATAATAACAAATCTTGATCAAAAAAGATAAAGTTCAAATACATATGAATAAATATTTGTTTAATGTGTAACCAGTCATACGAATATTATTGGACAACTAGGAATTGAAGTATATCTCAATAGCCATTTGTCTAAAAGATAAATTCTTTATATATAAATTCTTAAATACCTATATATATGTTACATACATAATATATATTACATAAAAGCTAAAATTCAAAATTTGAAGAAATTCAGTAAACCGGAAATGCGACATCACAGCGTAGGTTTCTGAGGTTTCTGAAATTATCTCGAAAAAGGCCACACATTTATTTGAATATCACTTTTATTTGAAACATTTCGAGAAAAAATTATTTTAGGATGTTTTGTGACATCTGAGTTATTTAGTGTTAAATATTGTTGCATAATATTGTGTAATGTTTTGGCGCTCTCTTCTGGATTACATTGTAAACACGTCTGTTTCTACCTTCCACAAATAGATCAATATTGCACCCCACCGCCACTGTATTTAAATTAAGGCAACTGAGTAAAAATTTCCAATGTTTATTGAAAATCGCTCAATTTTACATTTGTATTAACTGTTACTGTATTAACTGTTACTGTATTAACTGTTACTGTATTAACTGCTACTGTATTAACTGTTACTGTATTAACTGTTATTGTATTAAGTTGTCAATATTATAGCTGCAATAAACAAATTCGTTTGAGTGTATTAAATGATTTTTTTAAATATTTATTATTGGTAATTTTGATTATTGAAGTCAAATTTTACTTACGTCAGAAAAATTGCTGAAATTTGAAGCAATCATACCACCCCCTTCTAGCATCATTGTTTTCTTAAATCTTTCTCTTGCTATAAGTAAAGATAACTTACAACTTTGATTCCAGTAGAGCCATTTTACATTATAAAATTGTTGAAATAGATAACCACTCTGTAAATAAACATTAATTACTTCTAAATGCAAATTAGTTGAGAAACATCACCACTGCTAAATGGTTGTACAAAAGTGGAAAATGTTCTGATCAAGGCATAACTTAGCCTTTTTTAAAATGAAGTCTCACTGAACTAATAAATCAAACAATAGAATTAACCCATAAAGGTTCTACAGTTTGACCATATGCCATTCCAGCTAGTGCGGGCCAGGTTGGAGAAGGAACTTTAACTGGGGAGCGATAATTACTTCAGAAGTTGATGCGCCCGAAAAATAAAATAAATAAATAATAAAATGTAATCTTGACATTCATTGGGTATAAATTATTGGCCAATTAATAAATATTATTCCAAGGATTGGAGAAAGTGAAAATAAAAGGAAAGCAGCAGTAAGAGAAAGTACAAATCTGGTGTGAAACACCCACACACACTTCTCTTACTGAATTTAAATGAATATAATTGCCTGAAATTGTTTAAACTTGGAAATTTATCAGAGCTGTAACGGAAATATAGGATGGAGGGGTTCATACACTGGTAGGGCACCCTGGGTTCAGGTAGTTACTTGAATGTAGTTACATTGTTTTTTTAAAGGTAGCGCTAATAACTTTAAAGTAACGCATATACAATTTGAAATTTAATGCAGATAACGGGAAACTTCAAAATAATTTGGTTCGATAAACGTTTCAAATGAAAATGATACGCTTATATCTGTTTAGTCGGTATTCCAAATTTAAAGATAAACGTCACAGTGGTTTTCGAGGAAATTTCAAAAAACTCAAACTCTTAGTTCGTAAAGTCACTTTTAAAGGCACATTCGGTCAACCGATTTTCTTCAAATTTGGAATTGTATCAATAGTTTTGATCTATATAATTCCATTGTATATTTGTTTGATCCCCATACACTAATGTGAGGTGAACCAAAATTTAGCGATTTTTTCCTCGACAAATTTGTTTTTTTGCGAAAATATTTGAAATCAAAATGATCGGAATTTTTGAGTGAAAATAGTATGCAAAGTTTAAAGAAAATCATTTGAGTCGTTTTTGTGAAAACCGCGAAAAATAAAAAAAAATCATACAGGTCACTTCCGCTTGATTGATAGATGATAGTTTTTTAAGATATTTTGTTAACGCACATACACTTCTACGGACCATTCGGTAAAAACATTTATTTTGAACTCAGGGGTCTTAAAAACATGTATTTTCATTGAAAACACTTTCTTACCAGGATAAGAGAAAGTAAAAAAATTTCAATAGCGAAATGTGATTCGATAATATTTTGCTTCAATTAAATAATTACCATTTGTTAGAAAGGCACGTCCAAATTCTGGAAGACAAGGAAATCTGGACGGTCGTTTTGGCAAAATTCATCGACCGGAAGTAAAAAATTACTTCCTATCGTTTTTTGAGATTCCTAGAGGTACAGCAAACTTAAGATTTCCTTTGAAGTACCGCTTGACTAAAATACATGTTCTACCATTTATAAAATATTAAAGTTCTGTGAAAGCATTATAATTCCAAACTTGAAGAAAATTGGAAGTACGAAAGTTAACAAAGAAATGAATTCTTAACAAAAACAATTTTTTTGGTATTTCTCAGAAACCACCGCAGAGATTAAACAAGAATTGGTAGGAAGATTAGCATCAGCGTGTGTTAAGTTATGGAGCTTTCTTCTGGATTACCGTGTAAACGAAAATAAATTCTATCTGCCATCAG
The DNA here is from genome assembly GCA_011037195.1 of Triatoma infestans. Classification (NCBI taxonomy): domain Eukaryota; kingdom Metazoa; phylum Arthropoda; class Insecta; order Hemiptera; family Reduviidae; genus Triatoma; species Triatoma infestans. The sequence goes on along the minus strand of JAAEAF010013750.1, from coordinate 103,223 downwards.
ATCCAGCCAACACCACCATTCTACTCTACCACACTTCCGCTGTAATTATGTAAAAGGAAATTCCCAAAAATTTCGAACATAAAATAGAAAAAATTAACTGGAGTATGACAAAAGCTATTGCTCTCATCATCTGAGCAGAGGTGACACCGATGCCATTGGCAACTTAAGGGCCTTGAAGGATTGTCCGAATAGAACGGAAATATAAATTTGAAGAGGCGATTAGAGCGGAAATGAAAGTATTATGAATAGGATAGACTTTATTAATTATTTATATTGTATTTTTAATTTTCTTGCTACATCAAACTGGAGATTATGTCTCTCTGAACATAGAGAGAGGTAGTTAAGCATAGTATATATTTACTAAGAGAATAAACTAAAGATAATCCAGTACAGAATTCTTACCTGGTCAGACAATTGTTGCCCCAGCCAACACAAAATGAAAATATTACACATCTCTGCGAACAGCAGTAATAACGATAAAAACTGTGGGGCCAGCTGGGTAGCACCCTGAAATTATGTAATTTAGCCATAACAAATAAATCATAAATTTGGGAACGTCAGACCGTCTATAATTACCATTCGCATGTAACAACCCAATATTTCATAAAATTGCAAAATTATATTATTCCTCAAAATATGTTTACCGGTGAAAACTTAATTTCGAAATTTGATACGATCACCAAAATATCTCATCACCGTAAGACGAAGTAACAAAAAAATTGATGTCAGCTATTTAAGCAAGGCAAATTATAGAAAATATAAAACCATCAGAATCCAAAAAAATATTAGCATTGGGCTCTGTAGTGGTAGTGTATGTTAAATATAAAAGAAATATTTTTTTTAAATAAAAATTGATAAATCGTTACTAGATCTAAATTAATGAATGTACTTACCGATACAGCTGTGTATAAGGATAATGCAATAACAATGGATGCTACAAGATAGGCCAGCATCAATGGCCATTTTGCGATGTTATCTAAAGCCTTAAAAGATCTGAAATAATAATAAAATTAGGACCCAATATTGACTGATCTCTAAGTACAAACAACTATATGGTTTAATCAGTTTTATAAATACTCACTGATTGATAACTTTATGGTGTTCTACATTTTGCTTGATGCAATAATTTATAGAATTGAAATATATTTCCTTCTCTTTTATTAATTTCACTTTATTTCCCTTGAATTTTCCCCCATTTTGTTCATATAATTTCTGAGCCCTCTCTTCAATTGTCTTTATTGAATGATTCAATACCTTCAGTTGGGTAATTAGGTCAATTGTAAAGAATATTATTCCGAGATCGGCAGCAGATATATTTGAAGCATAAATAAATGCTACGGATGCTTGGGAGGCCAAAGAAATAATATATTTGAAATTGTTATCAATCAGATAAGGAAACCACAAAGGAACGGGAGTTTCCATGTAAATACCATTTTCATAAGTTTCCTTCTGACCTTGGTACTTATCTGCTAATGGTACGATGATTACCGAAGCTGCAGCAATGAACGAAGTATATAATGGCACAGCTGTTAATATCTTCACTTTAAAACTTCGCGTTTTTTTATTTAATTTATCTTGTAAAACTGTAGTTGTACTGTCACCATAATTGTAGTACTTTGCGGCAATGTTATTTATTATAATAACTAGACTTTTTCTATGTATGTTAACGCTAACTAATACGACAATCACTAAAATTGCTAAAGTTAGAAAATGTATACTTTGTGCGGCGGTAGCTAAATCATTGTTTTCCAATGATAAATGCACAGTATTAGCGAATAATATTATGTGGTATCCTATTATTATTAAATAAGCCGACAATTGAATTGTGGAAACTAATTTCCATTTTGGCTGATAATTCAAAAATATTCCACCAATTTGAAAGAGATACCAAAATTCATTTTTAACCGTATCAAATATAATTTGGTCATTATCCATAATTATAATAATTTAATGATTTACACTGCTTGAACAATCACTTAACAATTAACACCGCTAATAGATGTATTGGTACTAAATACAACAATGTCAGATTGTTGAATGTCGCGTTCTCAATTTAATGCAGATTTTATTCTTGTTCCGGGAGTGGGGATATTGAGCGGTGTCCAGTTTTTATTACCCCACTTGTCGTACATGTTGTAAATTGTTGTCTTTATTAGTTGTTGCTATAACAATAGCGCATGCTTTTGTAATTAAACTTTCATTGGAAAAACATATTTTTAATCCCCTTCCTGAATTCAATGTAAATGTTTTTAGCCAATGATATTTGTGTGTGTGAACGATAGGAAATGGGTGAGAGAGAGAAAACAAAATACCCTGAACGCCAAAAACAAAATCAGGAACTCAAATTTGATGTTAGTTTAATGCACTGCCATCGTGTAGCAAATACAATTTTTTGAACAAAATCCGTCAGTTGGATTTACTGAATAGTTTTGTGTTTGAAATTGCCGTGATTCTCCCGAATTGATTTTGATCTTACTAAATTTATAAAGGTAACCGTCTATATATAAACCTATGACTTTTAGTTGGAAAATACTTGTGAAAAAAAATGAGTTTTGATTGGTTTTAAAGTGAAACCCAGGTTTCTAATATTTACCATCTAATCCTTCTTATTTCATCATCCAGTCGTCCAGAGATAGCGTGGAATATTGTTTTATCCCCCCCCCCCCCCCCCCCCCACTAGAGCACTAGACTATATTATATATATATATAAATAAAATACAGCAAACCCAAAGCAATTTTTTCCCTCTCCATAAAGCCTCTCTTATCTTACATATATGACATTACCTCGTTACTTACATTATTACTATTTCAGAAGACTATTACCAACCTACCCTCGAAGGCTATTTATTGTATATGCCAAACCTAATAGGATTTTGTTTAATCATATGCTACAATCAGCGCGTCAGGGCTAAGAATTATTACAAAGAACATAAGTGCGTTGTTAACCCACATGTATTAAACCAAACTAATAATCTAAATTTTTCTATTTACAATTATGTCTTTCAAATGTTAAGTAGCCGCCTAATATAGAGAAAACCACTTGCAGAATATCGCGCAGTTAATGGGGCAGGCCAAGTTTTTCCCTCTTTTTACGTATTACCAGACACCTTTCCAATTCGTGTGCCTGTTACCTCATGTATGGCCAATTCCTTAGTCTCGAATAACGCAATTTGCACCTGTGTAAGTTTTTCTTTTGCACTATCCCACCGATGCCGTCATTTTCTGTTAATAGCATGTTCCAAAAATAATTGAATGTCAGTGGGAGGACAAAGATTACATCATCTGTCTATATGGTAGCGGCTCTTACGATGTTTGTTACCGAACCCTCCCATTGCCCACGTACGTTTAGCTGAATTAATGTATTAAAATATTTATGACTACAGGGTCTGTTGAGAATTTATCCTACAGAGCCATTACTATTCATGGGAAGATTGTCAGTGTTAATGATTGATTAACATTTTTATCTTTAATTCATTTTCGGGCATGGTAAATAGCTTACATTTCAGCCGTTTTAACAGATGCAAATTGAGGAAGTATCCAGCTGAGGGTAACTTCCTCCATGTACACAGCCTTGTCCATGAAGTTAGTTAGAAATGATAATACAAATTTAAAACTTCTAGTAGCTTTTTCTACAGATGACGTTCAAAGACGGACGCTTGCAGAAAGATATGTTTCGGCAAGAAAAGACTTGACCATCCGCATGCAGCAGCTCCTAACCTGACCCCGAGAGGTAGCGTCCGCAAGCTTTGTTGACTGAACTCATGGACATGTGGGCTCTCAAACATGCGAAGAAATAAGGTTTGAAACGATTTCCCCGATATTTCGGCGATCTGGTCAAGTGAGCGATTCTCATATAGCTACAATGCAACTCATATATTCTTTACATACGTTTGTATTAACAGGCGTAAGAGAAAGTCGTGTGAATGATTCTCAGCAGTATTTTTCTACAAACAAAATTTGCAGTTCGGCCAGTGATTATATTTTATAACTTTCATTGAATTTAGTTTAAAAAAAGAACCTGCAATTAGTAATAATTATTATTGAAGCATATTTACAAGTAAAATGATATAAACAGGGCTAATATTTTTACCAATAAGTTTACAATAAATGTAGATTCTTTTCATCTGTTTTGTATCAAAAAAGTGTGTGTGAGTGATGGTTGTTTTTTTTTTTGTCATTTATTTGTTATTTTGTAGCGCTGATAAAGATTTTAATATAAGAGAACACGTGGGACTAGTAAATTTTGTTTTATTTAACCTGACCAAATTTTTCAAGAATCCACATCAATTATTTTACATTGAAATATTTAGAAAAAAGACAAACAGGAATACTTTAAATAACCGGAATATTTAAATATCACAATGGAAAAAGTCTCGTGTCACTTGAATAATTTTAATGTGTATTTAGTTAAAACATTATTAAATATAAAAATACGGAGTATTATTTAGTCCAGCTACAGGTGTCGTCAGCATATCAATAAAATATTCAACAATTCTAGATAGTGTGGAAATAAAATTATAAAAAATAAATAATAGCTTTGTAACATTTATTATACTTAAGTTGACATCATACTAATACCAAGATACAAAATCAATAGATAATTCCATGTTATGGATAAAAGTATATTTATTTGGAAAAATATATTCACTGCCATGTGATCTCAGCTAAATTGGCAATTCTCTTTTAAAATATATTTAGTTATATAATACTAATTTCTACACTATTTCAGAATCTATTAAGATCATAGTGACTTACTATTGTTATCCCACTTAGAAGTTTTACTTTATTTTTCTAAGAAACAAAAAAATATTGTTATCATAATTAAGGTCATTTCGACAGAAGACCATTGATTGGTTATGCTTGTAATTTTTTTTTTTTTGTAATATTTTTTAGAATTGTGCGGACGTCAATTATTTATAGCTAATTATTTCCATGAAAAATCTTGTTTAGAATTTTGTTTACTAATTGTTCCTTGTAGGTATTTATAAATTATCAGTTTGTGCTATCAAACTTTTTTTATTAAAAAAATGCAAAATGTTAAGTTACTTGTAACCAAATATTTACTGTAATATAAAATTAAAGAGCTTTAAAGAAATCCAGGGAATTTTCGATGATTGTTGCAAAAGAATGCAAAAGGCAGTTGGGCTGAAGTGAAGGATACAATGTCGTAAGTCCGCCATTTTGTATTTGGCCGTTTATTCTAATGGGATAAAATAAACATGTTAAACAACCTCAAAAATTTCTCATAAGAATTATTCATAGTTTTCAGTTAAAAACTATTCTTAGACTTGGAGTTTTTAGCTTTTCTTATATTGTTTTTAATTTTATTTATGTGGCATAGTTCCCCGTCAGAATATACAGTCTATTTCTTATGAAGATAAAAATCTACGCAATAGCTACATCAAAGTCTAGTTTCTCGCAACAACATAATCAATTCTAAAATAATATTCACTAAATATTATGGATTCCTTTGAGAAATTTTTGTGCGTGTTTAAGAACAATTTTATTTTGTTCCAGTAGTATAAGCGGCCAAATATAAAATGGCGGGCATACATGGATCTTGCATTTTGGCCTCTCTTTTTCAACAATGGAATGAAAATTCTGAATTTTTTCATTATTGCTCACATTAGTTATGTGAAACAGTGAATAATATGATAGACATAACTTGAATGTTTGCACTTGTTTTACAGAAAATTTTTATTGCATAGTTTGATAATTTATAAAATATCTATGGAAGAAAATTAATTCTAAAGTAATTTTTTCAAAGAAATAATTAGCTATAAATAATTAACTAATCACAGTATAGAAAAGAAAGTATGAAATGTGAGTGTATGTTAAGCATATCAGAAATTTAGAATCATTATGTTGACCACGCCCACATTTTGACACCCCCACTTCTACATTGTGACGTTACGTCACTTTCACTTGAGCGACTGAGTAGAAGGTTATAGACAAATTTTAATGTTTAAAGAATTACAAAGGAGCATTACAGCAACATTCAAAATTAAATTAATCACAAGCTATACAAATGTCGCGCATTTGTGTTATCACAAATAAGTTCCCAACTAATCAGAAACTACTTGTTCAAGCAAATCATATTAGGTTTGTTACATATTTTAATTGCTCTAATACCCATACGTTTTTCAGAATCGGGCAATATTCTCATTTGAATAGTAACTTCCGGCAATAGTAACATCGGCTCCAACGATTAGCATTTAATTAATTATGTGCATAAGTAAGCCTCCATTTGGCCCATAATTTCATTTGAACATTGAACCAAATAGATAATATTGCTGCTCTTCATAAACACCATTTACTAAATCTTTCACTTTAAATCTTTAATATCCTTCACAGATCGCCCCAACGAATATACTGTCCAGTAGATAGATAACAAAATACTCTGTTAAAATCCGGCTGTACGAATATTTTCAATTCTTTACTACTTCTGATGTAAAAATAATTACTATATTCTGTGCATGTATTTATTAGTGTGAATGTATTTACTGGCGTAAATGACTGTGTGAATGAGTGTAAATAGTGTATATATTTTTTAGATTTAATTCATTTTAAGGGGTGTAGGAATATTTATAAGAGGACTCCCTATATAGATTTAGAAAACTTTCAGGGAGAAGAAAATTTACTAAAGAACTCCCCAACACGCAAATAGCCTTTAAAAAAGAAAATATAAAATGAAAAAGAGTTCGGTCTATCCGATAGTAAGTTTAAGATCTTAGAAGGTCAAAGCAAGTTTGAAAATATGAATAAAAAAGTGAAATACAATAAAAAACAGTGTAGGCAAGAAACTCAATTAGAGTTTTATCAATACACTTATTTATCAGTAAGAATACACCATCCAAATGACTCGCAGATAAAGGGATGGCACAACCAAGATATCCGTACTCCCCCTCGTCGACCGGTTCGATGATATAAGAGGGGATGTGTGGAACTGTGTTCTAAACCGGAAGCACCACCTACCTTGCTAGACAAGGTATTGCGTTGGTTGCCATAAGGTAATGAAGAATAGTGCCATCCCAGCTTTTGAGAACAAAGTTCGAGAAGAAAACTGTGTGAGAGGCGTTAATGACCACTGCTGCGATGCGCCGGAAAAAAAATAAAAATTACTATATTCATAATAATAATGGCAGTACTATTTCAATTAAATCATTAAATTAAAATTCCAACTACTTATTAACTCCAACTTTATTTCTCCCTTTTGTTGAGAGTTTTAGTACACCAAAGAAATTCAATCTGGTTATTGACTACTCTACTATAGGCAATACAGACACACTTTATAGCTCCGCAACTTAGTAATGAAACATATGAACGGGGTATAAATTAATAATATTAATTATTTCTAAGTAATTAATAAGTTACTATAAATTAATAATAATTTAGTTAATAAATTTCTAATACAGCAAACTTTTGGAAATAAAGAAAAAAAATATGGATCATTAATAAAGGGTAATATAATTATTTACTTTCATTAATGAAACATTAATGAAAGTAAATAATGATATATTCTGAGGATTAAAAAAAACACCTAGCCATATTGTACTTCTTTTTAAATTCATATTTATACACAATACAGAATTTAAATGAATAAATAGTATATTAGATATATTATTTTTATTTTGTCAAATCTCTGTATAATGAAATATTTTGTTCCTAGCAGATTCGAAAACTTACATAATGTGGTTCGCTAGTGCTACGGAAGCATATTAAATATTTTTAGATAGTGGTCTATGTCTGTGTATGTGTGTATGTGAACAAAATATTTCAAAAAGGAATAACCGCCGGAAGCACAAGCTTGATACACCGATCATCACTATAGCTGAAGATTCCAGTCAAAATCCATCAAAGGGAACTGCTACTCTACTGAATGTTTTTTTTCTTTCAGTTTCTTGCAATTTTCTAGAAAATTCCGCCAACGATTATTCTTTAAATCTTTGTCCACTATCTGCACATTATTGCTTCGTACCTTAGTTATGGGCCTCCCTAGAACAACAACCCAGACAGATGAGAGATTTATTCAGCTGAATTTCTTACGGGAGAGGTTCGTCACTAACAATCACTTACGTCACTTGATCGCTGATGTCCTTAATGTCCATGTTTCAAATAGGACAGTCAGAAGAAGGTTAAATGAAGCAAACATGGCTTCCAGAATACCCAGAGTGCATAGAGTTGCGAGACTGCATATTCACGAGAAGTGTCAATTGGATTACAGAGGATTGGAGACATGTTTTATTCACAGGTGAGTCGAGATTCACCCTATATTCTTTAGATGGCGGATGAGAGTTTGGAGGTGTCAAGGTGAGAGATATGCAGAGCTTAACATTTCTCCAAGAGTGGCTTTTGGTGGAGGCGGTGTGATGATTTGGGGAGGCATAAGTTTTGACGGACCTACAGACTTACATATCATGGAAAATAGGACGCTAAATGCCCGGAAGTACCTTGAAGAGGTCCTTCAGCGATATGTTGTGCCAATTCCTGATATAGTCGGTGATGATTTTCTATTAATGCCAGATGTACACTATTCGAGTTGTCCTTGAGTACCTACGTTAGGATTCAAACGTTTGGTTTCTCCACCGGGAAGTCCAAACCTAAATCCAATAGAACACTTTTGGGACACAATTGGAAGACGGCTCAGATATCGCCTGATTGTCCCTAGCACTCTCAGGGAGCTACGTACAACATTATTGAAGAATGGAATGAGATTCCCAAGAATTTATCAAAAATCTAATCTCTTCAATGCCAAGGAGGCTTGCTGCAGTTATCGGAGCAAGAGGAGGTATCACTAAATATTGTTGAAAAAAATGAAGAAGTGATAATAAATAAGAACCATTTTAATTTTGAATTTTACAGACTCTTTTTTTTTTGAGCTTTATTTTTTCGTTTGTGTAATAAAACCAGTTTTTCTTATATTATTGGTAGTTGTTCTTTTTTCCTTCAGTTCAACAATATGAACCTATAACAAAAAATACGAAAATGCCTTTCAACTTCAAATTATAATATTTTGAAATTTTATGCAGTTTATATCCAGCAGTTTATATTTTCAATTGGTATTTTATCCGTCGTAACATGCATATTTCGTTTATTCTTGACCGGTTCAGGATTTTCATCGACACTTGTTACTTTGTTGATTCTATATATGTGCGGCAGTTTATGAGGTTATGTGTGTATATTTGTTGATTAAATGGAATTATTATAAATATGATTAAACGGTAGAAAATTGTGTATAAATAGTATGTTTTGATGGATGCTTTATAACTATATTTAATAGTGTTGTTTAATTGTCATTTTTATTACGGGGGAGAGAGCGATAAATTTTAATAGTGGTGTTAAAGGTATTCTCAGGGTTTTATCCAGTCATTTTTATGTGAACAAAATAAATAAAATATATTTAAAATATAATATATTTACATCTATATATATTTACAACATATATCAGAGCATTATATTTACAATATAAAATTTCAGTAGATAAAACCAAATGCGGGTAAAAGAAATTAACAAGGCAAATAGAATAAACACGAGAGGATTAAAAAAAAATAAAATTAATTAATATAAATATAAATGAAATTAATTGCGCACCTTTTAATTAGTAGCACAGATGGTGGAGATTTGTCGCAGCAAAAATTGCATCTAAAAGGAGATTCGCGTGAAAGGGTGTAGGTGTTAACTGGAAATGTATATGGCTGAATTTAACATAAGCAGCGAATAGCAATAATTTCACGAATTCACGAACATGAAAATATAAGCGATGATTTATAACTAAACAAATACCGTAAATAGAAGAGTGAAGCAATTTATATTCATTCAACAAAGCAGATGCAGTTTGAAAGAGAAACAAGTTTTTCCATTGAGGCTAGAAACAGCAGAGAGCTAGAGAATGGAAGATAAATACTACAACGAGCGAAAGTTTAAGCGGTATGGTCCGCCAAAGTAAACTATTTGGCCGCTATGAGAAACGACCAAACAGATATTATTCATGAATTTTAAACTGAAGTTGACTTAAAAGATACGATACTTTACTCTGAAAACATTTATTAATTAAAGAAATAAATTTTATTAACATCATTATTATTATATTACTAAACTATGGTTTCTTTGATAGTTGGTGTATGGAATTGATGAAAAGCTTACTTCTATGACATCGCTTTGGCAATTTTTTTTATATTTTTCATCAGATATTTCCAAGAAAATATTTTTTCAAGATCATTACAAGAGAGACCAGGTGGTTTGCGAGGTCTGAAGAAGACACAGACTGTATCCAATGGTTTGCTGGATAAAAAGGGAATTTTGAAAAATGCTTGAGTTTCCCGTTTGAGACCCCGTCCATGGTGCTAAAAACCGACTTATTCGCACACGTTATAATGAACCCCTTCAGGGCCGTTACACCTTGAAAGCCAACGGCTTAGGCTTTCAAGGTGTAACTAGTCTGAAGAGGCTCATTGCAATATGGGCAAAATGTCGGTGTTTAGCAAACCAATTACGCGGTCTCAACCGGGAAACTCGTGTTTTTTGTGGAAGTGGCCGCAGAAACCTAAAAGAACAGGAGTATTTTTTTTTTACTTTGGTAGTACATGAGGGGTTCTCTCACACATTGGCAGTGATGCCATTTATGAATCTTCTAAAAGAGTGAATATAAATCATTACTTTACTAAGTTTTAAGTAAAATGTGTTTACTTATTTCTTTTATTGGTTTTTGCTTTTTACATTCATCATCAAGTTATTGACATCGATAGCACAGATATGAAATACTCACACGACTTTCTCTGTTAATTCAATTATAGATAACAATCTTTAGCGCAACAGCACAGAAAGGGGGAAGGCTTGCAGACGGCGATTTTTATTAAAAGGCGTCAGATAAGTATGCCGCCGTTTTCACCAGCGTCTAGTTCCACTTTTCCAGCTGGGTTCGCTGCTGTCTGTAACCGTTATTTTTAATTTTAATTAATTTTCCCCCATTTTGTTCATATGATGTCTGAGCTCTATCTTTAATTCTTGCTATTGAATGATTGCAAGCTTTCAATTGTGAAATTAAGTCAAATGTACAAAATATTATTCCGAGATCAGCAGCTGATGTACTTACAACAAACAAAAAAATGCTACGGATGCTTAGGAGGACAAGTAAATAATGTATTTGAAATTGTTATCAATCAAATAAGGAAACTATAAAGGAACTTCCATATAAACACAATTTTCATTAGTTTACTTCTGACCTTGGTACTTATCTGCTAATGGTATGATGATTATCCAAGCACCAGCAACGAACGACATATATAGTGGTATAGCTGCTAGTATCTTAACCTTCAAACTTCTCGTTTCCTTATTTAAATTATCTTGTAAAACTGTAGTTGTACTGTCACCGTAATTGTATACTTTGGGGCAATGTTATTTATTATAATAACTAGACTTTTTCTATGTATGTTAACGCTAACTAATACGACAATTTAATATAATAACTACATTTTCTCCATGTATGTTAGCGCCACCAATACAACAAACACTAAAATTGCTAAAGTTAGAAAATGTATAATTTGTCCTGCGGTAGCTAGAGCATTGTTTTCTAATCTTAGTGCACGGTTTTGACTAATAGTATTGAATAGTATACTACTATGATTAAATATATGAAGAACTCAATTTTGTAAAGTAATTTCCATTTCGGCTGATAATTAAAAATAGTCCACCAGTTTGTAAGAGATGCCAAAATTCATTTTTAACTGTATTATATATAATTTGGTCATTATCCATAATTATAATAATTGATTAATTTGCACTGCTCTAACAATCACTTAACAATTAACACCGCTAATAGATGTATTGGTACTAAATACAACAATGCTATATCGTTGAATGACCGTTTCTGAATTTACTGCAGATTTTATTCTTACTCCGGAGGAGGTTATAATGAACGGTGTGCAGATTTTTTTAAATATTTTTCCTATCCTATATGATCCATTCGGAGCCAGCATTATGAATATCATAAAAAAAAAAAAGAAAAAATAATTACGGGCGCTAATGGGTTAATTAGTGCCCAGAATGTAGAGCATAACAGCAGATATTTCGGCTTCCTCTGATCGCAGCTTTCTCTCATTAGGTTAAACAGTAGTTCGTAGTGAAAGAGGGATATATAAAACTTAACTCCCACCGACGGCGATTATGTATGCGGAAGCAAGCGCTTTGGCGCTGGGCTTGGTTGGGGTGATGTAAACGGTCTGGTGTAAATGAGGCTTGTGGAAGTTTTTTAGGTGAGAATGTTGTATGTGTCGGTGATTAAGGAGTACAGTAAGATGCCAACGGACGAAGCTGAATAAAGCCTTGAAGCCAGAAAGGCGATGAAATTAGTTGAGTACTCTTCTTGAATGAGATGGAAGCGTAAATCAAGTTAACTCTCAGATGTATTTGATGCACATAAAAAACTGAACTGAGAATAAACGCAGAGCTGTGTACTCCATAACTCTCAGAAAAACAAAGTATAAAAAGCAAAAGAAAAGAGGGGGAATTGCGCAAAATTGCGCCACCGGGAAAAACAACAAAGGGAAAAGAACGCGTTATGGTTGAACGAAAAGGCGGAAAATAGAGTAGATCTCGCAAAGAGACCGCCCACCCTGAGGACTCGGGGTCGGTGTGCTCACTGAGTAGGGAGCGGACAAAGTATGGCGAGGATCCGGAGACACATGGTGACACAGGAACAGAACACTTAGCAGGCTGAACAGCGGTGATGCGGCCTAACGGCCATTGCCTCAGGAGGTCCAACAGATAAAATCTGCACACCGTAATGAACGGTGTGCAGATTTTATCGGCTCACTTTTCGTACCCGTTCAAAATTGCTGTTTTTATTAACAGTTGCTCTAACAATAGCGCAGATGGCCTGACATAAATGTCTTTTAAAGTTGAGGAAGTTTATAGTCTTTAAGCCAATTAGAAATGCAGATATTACGATCATTTAAGATACTGTGAAACTTTAAAGTTGAATTTGTCAATAAAGCTTTATTGAATACAAAATAATTAGACACGATTACAATACTTCCTCTTACTAAGTGTATGAGGAATTAAAGAGTAGTAGAACACGATATTTATGAATACAATAGAATCTGTTGGACCCCCTGAGGCAATGGCCGTTAGGCCGCATCACCGCTGTTCAGCCTGCTAAGTGTTCTGTTCCTGTGTCACCATGTGTCTCCGGATCCTCGCCATACTTTGTCCGCTCCCTACTCAGTGAGCACACCGACCCCGAGTCCTCAGGGTGGGCGGTCTCTTTGCGAGATCTACTCTATTTTCCGCCTTTTCGTTCAACCATAACGCGTTCTTTTCCCTTTGTTGTTTTTCCCGGTGGCGCAATTTTGCGCAATTCCCCCTCTTTTCTTTTGCTTTTTATACTTTGTTTTTCTGAGAGTTATGGAGTACACAGCTCTGCGTTTATTCTCAGTTCAGTTTTTTATGTGCATCAAATACATCTGAGAGTTAACTTGATTTACGCTTCCATCTCATTCAAGAAGAGTACTCAACTAATTTCATCGCCTTTCTGGCTTCAAGGCTTTATTCAGCTTCGTCCGTTGGCATCTTACTGTACTCCTTAATCACCGACACATACAACATTCTCACCTAAAAAACTTCCACAAGCCTCATTTACACCAGACCGTTTACATCACCCCAACCAAGCCCAGCGCCAAAGCGCTTGCTTCCGCATACATAATCGCCGTCGGTTGGAGTTAAGTTTTATATATCCCTCTTTCACTACGAACTACTGTTTAACCTAATGAGAGAAAGCTGCGATCAGAGGAAGCCGAAATATCTGCTGTTATGCTCTACATTCTGGGCACTAATTAACCCATTAGCGCCCGTAATTATTTTTTCTTTTTTTTTTTTATGATATTCATAATGCTGGCTCCGAATGGATCATATAGGATAGGAAAAATATTTAAAAAAATCTACTTCGTCGAAAACATAGACTTTTCGACTGTTGCCATATGGCAACGCTGGGCATACCGACTTCTTTTTTTCGCATCCATTGCTGACATGAATAAAGGCTAAAAAATTATAACTACAGTGACTAAGACAATGTATATATTTTATCACAAACAAAAAATAAATATTATAATGCATAACAATGATATTGAATCATATGATAATGGTAAAAACAAAATATGTTTGAAAAATTCGTAAAGTATATGTACAGATAAACACTCTAATAATAATTTTTAAGTATATATTTCAATTTATGGTTAAATAATTGCAAATTATTTAGTGTGAAAGCTAGCAAAACAAGCAATGCACAAACCTACTTTGCATTTCATGCACATAGTGCGAATAATTGATTTGCAGGTTTTTCCTGCGCATCTTTTTTTTTTTTTCAAGTGTATTCCCTACAAAGTGATCCACGCGATCATATCTTATGTCATCTCCAACTAATTTGGATGGAACTGTCAAGCTCTGAGAAGGGCCGGGGTGCCTTCGTGCAGTAGCATATTTTGTTAGATAATTTTGCACTATGTTCCTGCGAAAATCGAGTTGACTAATCTTGCACTTTTTTCTGTAGAGTAACCAGGCATTAACTATGCATACATCTATCAGCCATGTGAATATAGGCCACCACCATTTCTTTCCTCTTGCCGATATTCTATAATTTTCTATGAATCCATCCATTTGATCCGTACCACCCATAAACGAATTATATTTCGAAATAGATAATGGTCGTGAAATCGTTATATTTTTCCTCTGTTTTTTGGAGTACCTTTTTACTGTTGTCATTGGATGAACGCCAAAAACAGTTGATGCCACTGTAACTACCCCATTATCTAGCCATCTAATAAATAAAATTCCATCTTTTTTTTCTAAAGCGAAATCGCAGCTTCCTCTTTGACGCCTCTTAAATATATTTTTATTTTCAAGAATAGATTTTTTCGGAATACGGTTCTCTCTAATGGTTCCGGTCGCAGAATATCCTTTATCTTTTAAAAATCTGAACAAATTTACACCACTGAAAAGATTGTCGAAATAAAAATGATAGGGTAATTCCCGCTTATCTTTTGGCAATTCCTCAATAAATTTTATGGCCGGGGCCGCAGCTTTACCGAATGCTGAATAGTAGTCCCCTGTAATAGTTTCGTTTTTTCCCTGATAAACGTCGAAATTTATTAGATAGCCTTCCTTAGTATTGAGACACCATGACTTGTAACCAAATCTTAAGGGTTTCCCCCTAATAAATTGTTTGCATGGATGCCTTCCGAAATATTTTATCATGCTTTCATCATAGCATACATTTTGCTCAGGCACAAAGTTTTTTATGCAGTTATTTTTTATTAAATCCATGAAAGGTCTTAACTTCCACATTTTATCCGTTGTGGAGCTCGAAAAAGTATTATTATCGTTGCAGTGGATAAACTGCTTGATGCTTAAAAATCTATTGCGTCTCATAGCTGAAGAAACCATTTCGTTCTTCATGTCTGGCAGACTATCCCAATAATGCCTCACAGAAGGCACCTCATTATACCCGCTTAAAATTAAAATGCCAATGAAGCATTTCAATTCTTCTTTGGAAATATTTTGATTTTCCATATTTTTAAAAAGGATATATTTTTCGGTTTGATCTCTCAAGTGTTCAATGACTTCAGCATCCAGAAATTTCTCTAATGCTTCTGAACAAGTGCCTTCTTCTTGCATTTTGGGGGGGAAATAATCTTGAGATGGAAAATTCACCTCTGTTAAATCGCCTATCGTCCAATTCGGCAGCAGCTTCCGCCCCAATCTTTTTTTTATCCATAAGGAAGTATCGCTAGTTTGAAGAGATACTCCTATCTGTGGAGAAGAGGAGGGACCAGGTGTATCTAAAGGAGACACATTACCTGAAGTTATGTCGTCATAGTCTACACCAAATCGAGAATTGCCAATTACAATCTCAGCGGGGGCTAATAATTGCCTCCCTGGTAAATGGTCTATACTTCCTGGTTCATCTTCATCTCCTGATTCTTCATCTGTTAAAATGGCAGGATCAGGAGGCTGAATATAAAACTCATCAGGAAATAGTTCCTCATCTCTGTCACCTCTGAGGATTTCCAAAGCTTCCTGGGCGGAAAAACCTGGCCTAGAATATACAAACAAATAATGTAGTTCGTACGCCCAGCGTTGCCATATGGCAACATTAACAATTAATTGAATATTATAGCCAAGATAGCACTAAGATTTTATTTTCAATTTTTGCTATAAAAAACTGTGTATCTGAAGAAAATAAAAATGCAAGAAAAAAGAAGAAAAAAAAATTATATTACTACAATAAGTTACTTATTGTAATAGACGTTGAAGACTTTCCAGATCGGCCATTTTTCAAACAATTTTGTAGCAAAAAAAACACACTTAACGTTAGGAAAACTAACTGAATAATAAAAACAGGGTTTTCTATAACATTTGGTACAGATTTCAGGTAAAAGCGATGACGTGGTGGGGGTAGATAACGTTACAAAGAAGGGTAGTTTTACTGTTGCCATATGGCAACGCTGGGCGTTAATGGGTTAACCTGGCAATGGATCCTTTTATTCGTATAGTCTCCTCAAGAAATAATCATCCCACTATCACTAAATCAATAGGCATCAAATCTTAAACTAGTATTCGGAATCTCCAAAAAGTTGCATCAAAAAGATATCTAATTGCCAAAATTTTCAGAAGAGATACAAAAACCTGTACTTCCTACCCACTCTGTAGGTCTACTGATAAGAGGATAGACATTCTGACAATTCCCAGAAGGTGAAACATCTAAAGGCTATTAATAGCATAATATAAAATAAAATTATGATATTACATTGACTTCAGCTGATCGAATTAGTACAAGGTTCACTTACTAGAGGTCGCAAGTTTCGCTGTTTAAAGAATAACAAAAGAGCATTTCAACACTATTCATATGCCTCAGATGCGTATAAGGAAAATCGCAAATCAGTTGGCGATTAACGAGAAACTGCTTGTTGAAGCAAATCATAGTTTTGTTACATATTTTAATTGATCTAATATCCATAAATTATTCAGAATCGCGCAATACTCTGATTAGAAAAGCTACTCCTGATATTGAAAAATAAATATTACATCATCTCCAACGATTAAAACACTTAGCATTTATCCGCCAATTAATTATGTGCATAACTAAACCTTCGTTTGCACATAATATTATTTGAATATTGAACCACATAGATAATAGTGTTGTTCTTCATAACCACCATTTTCTTGATCTTTCAGTTTCAATCTTTGATATCCTTCACCGATCGACCTAACGAATATACAGTTCAGTAGACAGATAACAAAATATGCTGCTAAAAACCGATAGTACGAATATTTTTAATTATTTATTGCTTCGATGTAAAAATGATTACTATACACATAATAATGGCAGCTAACATTTTAATTAAATCATTAAATTTAAATTCCAACTATTTACTTTACTATTAATTATTAACACCAACCATTAACTTTTTGTAGTTATCTACTAATATGTCACTCACGGATCACGGGACTACCAAATAAGTCTACTTGAAATATGGATAATTCCACCATTTTGTAGATAAGTTCAAAAAGTCCAAACCCATTTATAACAGATTCCACATTCTTGTTTAGCATTCTGCAGTTTTACACAATTGATTCATACCACCATTCATACACCAATTATATATATTTATATTATTCAATATAATATGGTCAATATGCTTGTTTATTATGGACTAAAGTAATAATGATATAAACAACGCTGACGTGGAAATAATGTTAATGTTATATTATTAATCAATTTCTAACAACTAATAAATTAATTAATAATATTAATTATTTGTAGTTTATAGCATATTTTTGATATATTCTGAGGATTAAAAAAATAAATAGACAAATAATACTTCTTTTTAAATTGATATTTATACACAATACAAAATTTGAATAAATAATAATACATTAGAACATCACATGTTTTTCTCAAATTGCTAGAAGATGAGATTTGCAAAATTACTTGTACTATGGTTCCCTGAGTGCTAATCAAGCAAATTAAATATTTCTACATAATAATCTGTGTGTGTGTGTGTGTGTGTGTGTGTGTGTATGTGAACAAACTATTTCAAAAATAAACTACCGCAGGAAGAACAATCTTGATACACCGATCATCACCATATCTGAAGATTTCAGTCAAAATCCACCAAAGGAAAGTGCAATTACTAAATACTTTTTCTCCTTCAGTTTCTTGGAATTTTGGTTTTTTAACAATGTTAATTATTATATTACGTTAATTCTTTATAACTAATTATTTTCATGAAAAATCAGGTATAGAATTTTCTTACTAACTTTTCCTTCGTTAGTATTTATAGATTATCACTTTGTTCAATCAAATTTTTTTAATAAAAAAATACAAAATATTAAGTTACTTGTAACCAAATATTTACTGTAATATAAAATTAAAGTGAACTTTAATGAAATCCAGTGAATTTTCACTTCATTGTTGAAAAAGTACTCAAAAGAGAACTGCGCTGAAACGCAGGATACAATGTCATAAGTCAGCCATTTTGTATTTGGCCGTTTATTTCTATTGGGTCGAAAAAAGTTGTTAAACACCGTCAAAAATTTCTCACAGCAATTCAATAATTTTCAGTTAAAAACTGTTCTTAGACTGGGAGTTTGTAGCTATTCTTATATTGTCTTTAAATTTATGTATCTGGTGCAGTTCCCTAAGTATTGACAGAGATTTATCTAAAAAGATAAAAATCTACGCAATAGCTACGTAATTCAATCAAAATCTAGTTTTTCTCAACAACATAAAAAAGAAGAATCACATCTGATCTAATACATGTTTTGCTGAATATCAGAAATTCCATAGAGGATTTTTTGTGGGGTTTAACATCAATTTTTTTTTTGTACCATTAGTAGTAATAATAATAATAATAATAAAATACTTTATTCATAAATTACAAAAACAATCAAATATACAACTCCTAATAAAACAAAAGTACATACGGCGCGGATAAGTATCCGTCAGCCAGAGGTTGATGTGATCAATTTTCAGCATCAAAAGTAAACATTCAATTCTGTTAATTATTACTGATACTCATTGTGTAAATAGCATTTTTTCATTTTGTTACAGTTGTATCAATTTAATAAGATGATAAAAATTAATTAATTGTACTTCATTAGCATATGTAACAGTAAGAGGGCCACAACAAGTACGGATATCACTAGAATTCAGTCATTTATGTTTTCTTTTTAAGTTTTACTTTCTCTTATGCTGTATTATCCACTCTTTGTCGCAAGAGAGGGAGGAAAGAATGTATTTTATTTGAATTTATTGGTTCTTGTTTACTTGAGAATTATATATAATTTTGGTCTCACAGTCAATCAGAGATATAAACCAACATGTATTAGTGTTGAATTTGTAGTATTATTTCTACTTCATTTATTTATTTATTTTCTTTTTTTTTCTTGTAGTTAGCTTCTAGATTTTCTTTTCTTTTTCATGCATTTAAAATGTAATATTTCATAACGTATATATTGAATTATTCCAACTCCCTGCGACAAGTATTTGTATTACTTTATACGCAG
Source organism: Triatoma infestans (assembly GCA_011037195.1). Taxonomy (NCBI): domain Eukaryota; kingdom Metazoa; phylum Arthropoda; class Insecta; order Hemiptera; family Reduviidae; genus Triatoma; species Triatoma infestans. The sequence goes on along the minus strand of JAAEAF010013750.1, from coordinate 83,663 downwards.
AAATAAATTTATTATATTATTAATACAATTTTTGTTGCAATTACTCTGTCTAAAAATTGAACTCTTGTACCAATTCATATCTATAGAACCATGCAGAGCATACGTATTTAATAACCCCTTTCAATTCAACGAATTCAGAAGGCACCTAAGAGACTGCACTGAAAGAGAACTTACACCTAGGTAGAGCAAGCGAAACTCCGCTAATACGGGACATTCTGCAAGAAAGTGCACTACATCCTCTTTGGCTCTACGATTACCCTGTGAGCAGAGTTCTATCTCTCGCTCAGCCCAAGGTGTAAAATTCAAAAATAGTAATTTCCCTCTCATTTTAAATAGCCATCGCAAATCGTTCAGCGACAAGTGCTTAGAAGGACAATCCGCACCAAATAAAAAAGTCCTTACACTCAAGTCTAATCCTTTATAGAACAAAAATCGTGAAGATTGTCTTTCTCACATCGCAGATTCATCTCTAAACGCTAGTCTGATATTCTCTAATAAAACCGACAATTGCCGTTCAAGTAACATTAAATTATTATCAGAGAATTCCAATTCGCAATTATATTTCTGCGCCAAAACAACCCATTTCTCAAACCAGAAAGTTCTGCGCCTGATGACTTCTAATGCCTGTATGCTGGGAGCCCGGCGTGCAGGAAATTCCAGTACTTTCAGACAATATCTGAAGTGTAAACGTAAACTGAAAACATCAAGCAAATCGACACCCGTTTCGAAATATAGCACGTAGTTAGGGGTAATCGATGGAACGGAAAACAGCTTCTTGATAAAAAAAAACCAGCAATCTTTATAGAACTTATATATGGATTATATCATTGAATATACCCATAACTACTTGAAAAATGATTATCATTTTAAAATTATTGATTTTTCATTATATAATCCAATTTAATCTTATTCTTCATATGCAAATAATTCTAGAATAAAATTTAATAATTCCTAATTAACATTATTTAATAAATCTTGTACCTGTTGCCATTTTTAATACATTTATTATAGTTATTTGTATTCATGTTTAAAATTATTATGTTATTTATTTATGTGAATTCAGTACTCTCAATTTTATATGATATATAGCAACTGATAGATCGATTTATATGTACATTAATTCTGTTTCGCTCTCTGCATTCGTACTCTGTATTGTTATGCCAAAAGATGTGCAAATTATCATGGTGGCAGCAGCACATCATTGAATTTACCCATAACTATAAAAGATTATAATTATTAGGTTATTGATTTTTGTTGATATAATCAAATTTATTACTTTTCTTCAAATGCAACAATTTCTTGAATTAAATTCAATAATTCCTTATTAACATAATTTCAAAAATATAGATTATTGTCCCCTTTCTGAAGCGTATAATAATTGAAAATATGAATATGCAGATGACATTATCTGAAAATAACAAACCTTGGTTAAAAAATATTATAGTTGAAATACATATGAAAAAAAAATAGTTTGAATTATTGAATGACTACAAATTAAAGTATTTCTTAATTAGCCATTTGTCTAGAAGATAAATTCTTGTTATATATATTCTTAAATATCTTTATATATTTTACATACATAATATATATTATATAAATGATGAAATTCCATATTTGAAGATAATCAGTAAACCGGAAATGCCACATCACAGTGTAGGTTTTGAGGTTTTTGAAATTATCTCGCAAATTATCACACATTTATTTGAATATCACTTTGGCACTGTGTGATGTTTTGGCGCTCTCTTCTGGATTGCATTGCAAACACATACTGTTACTATCTTCCAAAAATAGATCATCGCCACAGTAATTTATATTAAAATTACGTGGTTTTCAGAATACATAACCCATAGAATAGTATGCAGAAATTGTAAGACAAATCATAGCAAAGTCACCATGAACCCGAAGACAAAAATAGTGATACGGGAAAAGAGAAATTTAATAAACTGAAGTATCACTAATAATAAATAACTTTGGACATTGTTGATTTAACTTTTCCACGAACAATTTATATTGAATGGAAAACTTCCATTTCAATCTGAATGTCAATTATACGACGTCAAATAACCGGAATATTTAAATATCACATTGGAAAAAGTTTGGTGTCACTTGGATACTTTTAATGTTATTTAGTTAAAACATTATTAAATATAAAAATACGGAGTATTATTTAGTCCAGGTACAGGTGTCGTCAGCATATCAATAAAATATTCAACGATTCTAGATAGTGTAGAAATAAAATTATAAAAAGTAAATAATAACTATGTGATATTTGTTATTCTTAAGTTGACATCATATTGATACCAGGATACAAAATCAATAGTTCAATTGCATGTAATGGATAAAAGTATATTTATTAAAAAATATATATTCACTACCATGTGACTTTAGCTAAATTGGCAATTCTCTTTTAAAATATACTTGGTAGTATAATAGTAATGTTTACACTATCTCAGAATCTATAAAGATCATAGTGACTTACTATTGTTATCTTCTTAAAAGTTTTACTTTGTTTTTCTAAGAAAAACAAAAATATATATATTTTTATCTGAAATAAGGTCAGTTCGAGAGAAGACCATTAATTAGCTATTCTTGTCATCTTTTTTTTTTGTAAAATTTTGTACAAATTGTGCTGATGTTAACTATTTACAGCTAATTATTTCAATGAAAAATCTTGTTTAGAATTATATTACTAATTTTTCCTTCGTAGGTATTTTATAAATTATCAATTTGTGTTATAAAATATTTTTATTCAAAAATGCTAAAACCTCAAGATATTTGTAACATATTTACTGTAATATAACACTAAAGTGAACTATGATGCAATCCAGAGAATTTTCAATTCATTGTTGAACAAGTACTCAAAAGAGAACTAGGATGAAATGCAGGATACAATGTCGTAACTCAGCCGTTTTGTATTTGGCCATTTATTTCTAGTGGGACTAAATAAAATTGTTGAACATTATCAAAAAATTCTCTGAGGAATTCATAGTTTTCAGTTAAACACTATTCTTCGACCGGGAGATTATAGAAATGCATATATTATCCTTAATGTATTTCAAGGTATTGAAAGAGATTTATCTATAAAGATAAAAATCTATGCAAGAACTAATTAATTCATTTAAAATCTACTTTCTCGCAAAAACATTAAAAAAAGAATCATTTCAGATCTAAGATTTGTTGTACTCATTCTACGAATTCCTTGGAGAAACTTTGGTAGGTGTTTAACATCAATTTTATTTTGTTCCTTTAGTATAAGCTTACTGTTTCAACAATGGAATGTAAATTCTGAATTTTTTCGATATTGCTTACATTAGTGTGAGCAATATGTTAGGAATAACTTGTTTTTTGCTCTTTTCTTGTTTTCTTTTCGGCTTAACACTAAATATATCATATGTCTATACGCAAGACACTCCTTTTTCTGTATACAAAATTTATATTGCACAATTTGATTATTTATAAATATCTGCGGAGGGAAAAATAGAAAAAAATTCTAAACTAGTTTTTTCAAAGAAATAATTAGCTATTATATAAATTAACCAATCACAGCTTGAATTTATGAATAGATAGTTTGTGAAAATAATTATTGAGGGATATTTAACTCATCCTTGACCATATTTATCACATTAGAGCTTCTGGCGTAAATTGGAGCCTCTTCACTCAGGTCGATCCCCTCCCTTAAAAGTTGTTTTTTTTTACAACAGTTGAATTATGTTACAATTATTCCAATAAAATCACTGGCTAAAGTTTTCGTTTATCTCACAAATTGGAAATGTTACTTTGTCTCACTAGTGATTAAAAAAAAAATTGCAGTATTATCATCTCTCAATAAACAAAATTTTAATGCAGGTGAATATGTTAATGGTATTGAAGTAAAATATACATCACAAGGAAAATAAAATAATGTCATGTAAATGTATATGTTAATAATGTAAATCAATAAATAATAACATGTTCTGAAATTAGGCATTTATTTCAACTTAAAATTTCATGGATAAATACTTAAGTAGTTCATGAGATTGACAATATTGAACAAACGTCTGTAACCTTTCGGAAGGTAACTTCCTTTGTTTACATTGCAAAGGGAATGATATTTATTTATTTATTTATTTATACGGGCAATGCTCATTTTACATAATTATAAAATATACAAACCAATCAATTGCACTTGAACAAAGAGAAGAAAGTAATACAAAATGAGATAGTTATTATAAGAATTAAGAAGATGAAATAATAATAAATAAATTGCAGAAATCTTATGCTATTATATAAAGTAACAACATAAATATAAATTACAAAATATACAATAAATCAATTTGTGGTTAGTGAAAATTAAACGTGAGTAGATTTTATTTAGTATTGCGGTACTTAATCTCTAGAGAACTTAGAATTTTCTTTAAATTAGTTTTTATTATGTTGTTTAGGTCAACATTCTCAGGAAGACTGTTTGCTAGGTACATCATTCTATTGACTGGTGAGTGAAAGATATAGTTAGAGCGAGAGGAATGTTGATAAAATAAACGAGTGTTACGGGTAGAAACGGATGGGACATTGAAACTGAAAAAGGATAATAGTTCTGAAGAGTCTATATTATTATTGAGGAGACCATGCAGCAATATTGCTTCGTTCACCTAGAGAAGCCAGATTTATAGAATTTTTTTAGGATATTGACAACGGAAATGGACTAGTTTTAAGAATTTTGTTGTATTTTCTCAATCATAATATATTAGTAATCGTATATGGAGACCAAATACAACTAGCGTATTCGAGTATAGGACGAACAATGAAACAATAAAGATGGAGCCACATTAGTGAAATTACGAGAAGATCTATATATAAAGCCCAGCAATTTATAAGCTCGTTTGCAAATGCTATCTATATGAAGACTGAATGTCAACTTATTATCCAGCCATACTCCCAGATCTTTAGTAGCTGATAATCTTACTAACAGAGAATTATTAATATTGTAATCGAAGGGTATGTTATTGACTTTCCGAGAATAAGTAACAACGCAGCATTTATTTATGTTTAATACCATATTATTTAGCCTGCACCAATCATGAAGGGTGATAAGAGAGTTTTGTAGAGTGATGCAATCATCAAGACTGAGTACTGAAAGAAATAGTCTTACGTCATCTGCAAACATGAGAAACCGAACTGATTGTAGGGAAGAGGATAAATCATTGATATAGAGAAGAAATAAAATCGGGCCAAGGTGTGAGCCTTGTGGTACCCCAGAAGAGACATTAAATTTAGAAAAATAGACAGATGTAATTCTGATCCTTTGTTGGCGATTACTTATAAAGCTGCAAAACCAGAGTAGCAATGGACCTGTAATATCATATGCTTCAAGTTTCAAAAGCAATAAATTATGATCGACCAAGTCAAAGGCCTTGGAAAAATCAGTGTATATTGCACCGACCTGAGCCCTTAAACTGAAGGCGTTAATAATATAATGCTGGAAGATGAGGAGATTGGTAGACGTAGAACGACTTTGAAAAAACCGTGTTGTTCATCGGAAATAAGTGGTCTGACAGAGGGAGAGATTTCATCTAAAACAAGCGATTCAAATAGTTTGCCAATTGAAGACTGAATAGTGATTGGACGATAATTTTTTATATTTGTCCGATCTCCATACTTATATAAGGGTACATTATCACTAATTTTTAAACAAGATGGAAATACACCTTTGAAAAGAGATAAATTAAACAAATATTGTAAAGGAGTGACAAGTGAGTGAGCACAAACTTTAAGAAGAAACGGAGGAATTTCGTCAGGGCCGGAACCTTTGTTGGTATTGAGGCTAGTTAATTTCTTTAATATTGCTTCAGAAGTAATTCGAATTGAGGAAATTTCTATAGATTTGTTGAAGTTAAAAATAGGATGTGGATTACCGGATTAGGAGAACGATTAGCGTAGACATTTGAGAAATGATGACCGAACATATTAGCAATTTCTACAATGTTATCCCTATGTAGATTATCTAGTTGCATCATACTAGGTTAAGAATTACTTTTCTTGATAGAGTTAACATATTTCCAGAAATACTTAATATTATGTGGTATACACTGTTGTACAGATGCAATATATTCATTATAACATAATAAACTAAGCTTCGAACATTTCGAGAAGCTATCATAGTTTGGCAGATTTGGGTTTCTTTTAAATTTACAGTGCAGAATTTTCTTTTATACTATTAAAGTTCTAAGTTCTTTTGAAAACCAATTAGGAAAGTTACATTTATTTTTCAATTTAACTGTAGGAGTATGTAACTTTATAATTCACTGAATTTTTTTCTATGAATACACTAAAATTACTATCAGCATTATTATTGTTTAGCATCATTAGCCAGTTAACACGTTGAATTTCACTCTGAAAAGCAGACACATCACAAGATTTATAATTAGGAACTTCGAAAACTTGGTTTAATAAGTCAGTATAATACTTGACATCAAAGGTAAATCCAAGAGGAGGATGTATGTCTTCGAAAGGTAGTGTCATCAACTAAATAAGTAGAAGGATCTTCACTAGAAAAAAATACTAAATCTAAAAATTTACCATCAGAGTTTGGAACAACATTAACTTGATGGAGTCAGAGGAATGAAAAAGTCTCAAGAATATGTTGGGCTTGCTGAGAATAATGTTAACTTGAATATGGAGCCCCAGTTTATAGTTCCGCGCGCAAGTCACGCCTGAAACTATTAGACAAGGTTTACAATGAAGGTATTAGACTGTTCACAGGCGCCTTCCGTACTAGTCCTCTATGTAGAGTCGGGGATGCTGCCTCCTCAACTTAGGAGAGAACAGCTCACCCTGACTACATCGCTGGAATATGGGGAAAGAGTTTTCATAACTTATTTCCCGTCATATTCGAGAGCCCACATAATGAAGAGTTCTATCAACAGCGCTCGCGGACGCGACCGGTGGGGTCAGAGCCAAGGAATTATTGGTAGCGGAGGGAATTGAACCAATGCATTCCCTCTCTTCCCTGGTCATTACCCTCTGCAAGCGTCCGTATGGACCTAAGTAGGGGAGAAATGGCGGTTCTGGCACACCTTTTTTGAGCAGCCAATCAGATTGCAGTATTTCTCCCCACCCCTCCCAAGCCACGCCCACCGACCAATCATCGAACTCGATGAGCACTTAAGCCACGCCCCCACCACGCCCACCGGCCAATCATCAAACTGGGCGAGCACTTAGACCACGCCTACCTACCCCCACTCCTCTCCAACTGACCAATCATCGAACTGGATAAGCACTTAGGCCACGCCCACCTTCCCCCACCACCGGTCAATCATCGAACTGGATGAGCACTTATGCCACGCCCACTTACCCCCTCCACTTCCCCGTCATCGAAATCGACGAGCACTTAAGCCGCACCCACTTACCCCCACCACTGACCTATCATCGATTTCAACAACTCTCTAGACCATGCCCGCTTACCTCCTCCCCTTAACTTATCATCCAAATCGATGACTCCATTTTCTTTCCACCCCCACCCCTTAACTTATCGTCCAGTCCGATGGCCGTATTTTCTTCTCCCCACTTCTTGACCTAACATCCAATCCATTACCCCCACTCCTGAATTTATCATCCAATCCGATGACTCTATTTTTATCCTCCCACTCCTAACCTAACATCCAAATAGATGACTCCATTTCTTTCCACCTCCATGGTCAATCCATCCCCACAACAAGATGGCGGAACCTAACACCGTAACACACCACCCCTCTCCTGACTCTAGGCTGGAGGGGTATTTTTTATTTTTATTTTATATGAAAAAACTTGTCTTACCTGTGATTCGATCCTACAATCTTTAGGTTGGAAGTCCATCACCATAACCAGTCGGCCACAATGATCCTCTCGCTAGTTATACTTTTCAACGTACACTTCTATCTTAACCCGCGCACTATCATAATTTTATTCGCCTCGCCCACTCACAAAAAATTCAATTATAATTAAAAAAAAAAAAAAAAACAATATGGCGGAGTGACATCCAACTTTCACCACACAATCTAAATCATTTTTAAAAAGATTGACTTACCCCTTCCAGCTCCCTGCTGCTGCTGCTGATATTAACACGACGCGCACTTACACAGAACTGAACCTCCTTATGGCAAAACAATCTACTATAGTAACGTTGATCCCCACTCCTATGACGTCACTGCTAGTTGGGGCATGCGCATTATTGATTTTATCATATTGTATAACAAAAACCACTGCCTTTTCAATATATTATTCGTATGACGTCACACAGCGATAGTATTGCCAGTGCCTTATTTATTACCACTGCCTTCTAGACAAATCCCCCATTTAGATAACGTCACACACTCTATAGTGATTCACTGCCAATCGCAATATATCGATTACAAATATCGATTATCCATATCAATTAATATCGATTTTATGAATATAATTTATTAATAAAAAACTAACAAAACCACTGCCTTTTCAATATATCATTCGTGTGACGTCACAGCTAATAGCATTGCCACCGCCTTATAGATTAAAAATGTACATATTTATTACCACTGCCTTCTAGACAATTCCCACTCCTGTGGCGTCACAGCCAATAGTATTGCCATTGCCTTTTTGATTATAAATGTACATATTGATTTATTTATTACCACTGCCTGCTAGGCAATTACTACTCCGATGACATCGCATAGCCTACAGTGTACCACTGCAATCGCAATATATCGATTAGAAATATAGATTACTCATATTGATTAATATCGATTTTATTAATAAAAAACAACACTGCTGCTTCTACCACAACAGCTTAGTTATTGCATAATATTTTGTAACACTAAACCTATTAAAAAAATATATATATATATTTATTCTTATCTTAATCTTTTTTTTTATTATTTTTGTTTATTAAACTTTGTACTGTAATTAGCGTATATCTTGCCTGTCCGGACATGTTACTTGCCTTACTTATGAAGAATGTTTGTATATACAATGAGTCACCGTGCATGTCTCAACAAAAATGTAAATCCCATTCTTTTTAAAAGGTTTATTATTTGGTTTTTCTAATATTTAATCCTATTATGAAATGAGTCATCCATGCAAAGGTTTATTTAAAAAAAAAATATATATATCTATTTCTTATCTTAATCCCTTTTTATTATTTTAAAATGTTTGTTATTTTTTTTATTTTTTTATTTGGAACATTGCTGCTATTTAATCCGATTAATATAAGTATATACAATGAGTCATTTTTCTTATCTTAATCCCTTTTTATTATTTTAAAAAGGTTGTTATTTTTATTTCGAATGTTGCTAATACCTAATCCGATTAATATAAGTATATACAATGACTCATCTAGAAAAAGGTTTTTAATTTTTTTAACAATGTTAATACTTAATTATATTATGAAAAAAAAAAATCTACTCTTATCTTAATCTCTTTTTTTTTATTTTAAAAGGTTTATTATTTTTTTCTTCGAACATTGTTAAATTTAATCCGATTAAGGAAAAATATAAGTAATACCATGAGTCATATTTTTATTTGGAACATTGCTGCTGCTTAATCCGATTAATATAAGTATATACAATGAGTCATTTTTCTTATCTTAATCCCTTTTTATTATTTTAAAAAGTTTGTTATTTTTATTTCGAATGTTGCTAATACTTAATCCGATTAATATAAGTATATACAATGACTCATCTAGAAAAAGGTTTTTAATTTTTTAACAATGTTAATAGTTAATTATATTATGAAAAAAAAAATCTACTTTTATCTTAATCTCTTTTTTTTATTTTAAAAGGTTTATTATTTTTTTCTTCGAACATTGTTAAATTTAATCCGATTAAGGAAAAATATAAGTAATACCATGAGTCATATTTTAATTATTTTGTCAACTACAATGATGTTGATGATGATGATGACGCACCATACAATTCTTAGCTAGTAAACAGTCTACATACCCCCTCCCCTAGCATCACGCCATCCATATTAACCAATAGTATTTCGAGAATCATCCGAAGGTATATAAGTCGTGACGAATATCGCCGCATTCTCATTCTGTGTTTAGTGCTCTTTGTGTAAACTGCTTTGGTAATCTCAACTAAATCTTAATTTTTATGCAAGTACATTTTTCATTTTTTCTTAATTTAAATTTTTTTTGTATCTGTTACTTTTATATTTTCTTTTGAACAATTTTTTCTTTTTTTTTTTTTTTGTTAATAATTATTATTCCAATTTATTAATTATTATTAATTATTAATCAATTTTATTTAATACATATTTTGATTAATATATATTTTTTTTTTCTAATTTTTAATTTTAACTTTCTTTTTTTTTTAATCCGTTTAATTTCTTGTTTTATTCTAAGTGTAATTTCTTATTTATTTATTTTTTCTCAATTTTATTCTTTCTATTCATTTCATAACTTTTTTTTAAAAAAAATTCTTTTGTATATAGTATATCTATAGTTTTATTATATAGTAGTTTTTTTTCTTTTTATTATATAGTATTATTATTATATTATTACTTTTCTCTCTATATATATTTATTGTGCATGCAAGTATTTATAAGTGAACAGTTTTATTTTATTTTTTAAATATGCAGTGTAAAAATTGTCAAAAAGATTTTAAAAGGGAATATAACAAGGATCGACATGAACGCGTGTGCATTGCGCATAATCAGCGCCAGGTCTGCAATAATTGCGGCGAGGGTTTCTCCTCAAAAAAGACGTTAAATGCGCACATGCGTCGTTGTAGCGATAACACGCCAGTTGCCATGTCTAAAAGAGTCCGCATAGATGCCGCTCAGGGACATCTATATGAAGTGGAATCGGCGTTCGGAGGGACTCTTAGAACATTCTTTCTTCCATGCACTGAAGCAGCTGATGCAATGGAATTTCTATCTGCTCAGACAGCTATCTTGCACCGACTGCTTACAGAATGCTTGGAAAAAAGTGACGCTCTCCTCAAATACAATTTGGTCTTGGAGGCGACCTTTGAAAATGACAAAGGTGAAACCTGTGATCGTGCCTTCAAGACCAAAAATAAAGTAATATGCAAAGACTCCTCCATCGAAGAATATTTAAATGAAAATTTTAAGAAAATCGTAGCGGAGATGGAGGAGTCTGCATTAAAGGGAAGCGGCTGGGTTCTAAAGGAGTTCGATGGAGTCCTTCTGCGCGTGAACCGGTTCTAACCTTTGGGGGAGGAGGGCAACAGCTTCAAAAAATTAAAACAAATATAAATAAATAAAACAAAAGTTTATTGGTGGCGGGTATTTTAAGTATTTAGTGTTAAATTGTAAAAAGAGTGCGTGTATGTTGGTAATGGTTTTGTATGTATGAGTGCGTATGTTTATGTAGATATAAGTTTTTCGATGCGTACATAGCTTTCGAAAGATATATAAAGAGAAACGGAAGAGCGATTCTTGTTATTCTTCACCATGCGCTTGATAAAGCAACATAACCCCCTCTCTGTTCAAAACCTTGACGACGGGGCCTCTTTAAAGAAAGAATCCAAACACGGTCCGCTGTTCCCCGATACCATTAGATGTATAATATGTGGACCATCAAATTGTGGGAAAACTAATCTCATGTTGAGCTTAATCTATGATCTAAGGGGCTAAGATTTGAAAATATTTACTTGTTTGCCAAGTCCTTACAACAGCCCAAGTATAGGATGTTAGCACAAATATTACAACCTTTGAAAGATATTGGATTGTTCCAATATGAAGACAACTCCCAAGTTCCACCACCTAAAGAGGCCCTGCCCAATTCAATCATTATATTCGATGATATTGCTTGTGATAAGCAGGATAATGTACGGTCTTACTTTTGTATGGGGCGTCACAATGGAGTTGACATATTTTACCTAAGTCAAAGTTATACTAGAGTTCCGAAACATTTGGTGAGAGAAAATGCCAACTTCCTAATACTCTTCAGGCAGGATGAATTAAATCTGCGACGAATTTATGACGATCATATCAACTCTGATATAGAATTTCAAACCTTTAGAAAAATGTGTCATTGGTGTTGGAAAGATGACAGGTACGGTTTTCTAGTGTTGGATAAAGATAGACAAATTAATGATGGGAGGTATCGAAAAGGTTTCGAGGCCTATATAATACCCTGAATATGGGTGTAACAATCAGTCTATTGCAAGACATGGAAGAGTCAACTCAAGCAATGCGCGATATAATCGCCACTAGGAAAGCAATCCAAGAAAAGTATAACTTGCTAAGGAGAAACAGGGAAGAAACTGATGAATATTTGAAAATGAAATATCAGCCTTTGTTGAATCCTTTGAAGGAATTAATGGGTAAACAAGAGGATCATTCGTCTCAACTTAATCTGAAGAGAACACTGAAGCCGGAGCCGGTTGTTTCCGAAACACCACCAGCAAAAAGACCAAGATATCTAAAGCTAGAATCGGCTACAACACCCGGAATATCAAATTCCTCGCCAGAAGAAGAGCGGGAGCTTCCAGCAAAGGGGCCGCTGAAGTGTACTCCACAGTCGTCTGGAACTTCAGTTCCAACTACACCGCTGCAAGAAGTACGAGAACTGGTACACACGCCCAAAGGAAAAGAAATTTCAGAAAAATATTTGAAAGAAGTGGGAGAAATATCCTCAAATTATATTGCAAAATTTATGAAAAATGAAACTAAGGATTTGGATATGGTATATGGCGTAGTTTATAATGGCCAGAAGTTCACCATTGGTGACACGGAGATCTCCATCAGTAAAGACATTTTATCTGTTGGTGAAGATACCTTTTATGCTACCCCAGGACTTTTTGAATTGTTATTTATGAAATATCCAAACTTAACGCTGGTAAAAAAGACAGATTGCGATAATTACAAGCGAATACTACAACAAACGAACGCTCATAAAGAAGGGCACAGTCCAACTGGACCAGTCAAGGAACTGAAAACAAACATGAAATATAGGAAAGTGATTTCAAAATTGTTTCCAACGAAAAAAGGTGCTGGACCTGTCGACCCCAACAAGCTTGTAGACAGATTAAGAATGTTATTTAGCACAAAGAATGCTGGTGTTGAAATAAAAAGAATAGAAGATCAACTGAGAGACGGAGGTATAATAGCTTAAACTCACCTACAATACACCCCATTTCATCATGAAATCCGTTAAGGAACAGATCGTGCATGAGTTGCATAGACCAGCAAGAAGAATATTCAAGAGAAGATCAGTTTTATTGAAGGGAATAGACGATTTGTGGCAAATTGACCTCGTAGAGATGCTTCCCTACGCCAAATTCAACAAAGGCAACAAATATCTCTTGACAGTGATTGATTGTTTTTCCAAATATGCCTGGGCTGTACCCCTTAAGAATAAGTCAGCACTTGAGGTGAGTAGAGCATTTGAAAAGGTATTGCAGGAAAGGAAGCCAAACAATCTACAAACTGATAATGGCAAGGAGTTCTATAACAGAATATTTGCCAAGCTGATGAAAGTGAATGGTATAAATCACTATTCAACCTTTAGTAATTTGAAAGCTTCAATTGTTGAGCGATTCAATCGAACTTTGAAATCTGCAATGTGGAAAATGTTTAGCCTACAAGGATCCTATGATTGGCTGACCATCATAAACTCTCTGGTGAAGAAATATAACCAAACTAAACATCGGACGATCAAAATGGCACCGGTTTCTGCGAGGCAAGGATGTAGAAGAACGGCTGTTACGTGATGTATATGCGAAGAAAACAATCACTACAGTTCCTAGATTCAAAGCAGGCGATCATGTACGGATATCCAAGTATAAAGCGCAGTTTGCCAAAGGCTACCATCCTTCATGGTCCACAGAGGTATTTAAAGTTGTAGAAGTTAAGAGTACCGCACCAGTGACATATAATCTACAAGATTATAAAGGGCAAATAATTGCTGGAGGTTTTTATCAAGAGGAACTACAGCTAGTGAAATATCCCGACATCTATCTTGTGGAGAAGATTATGAAGCGAAAAGGTGATAAAGTTTTAGTGAAATGGCTAGGTTTAGACAATTCTCACAACAGCTGGGAGAATGTGAAGAATGTACTTATATAAAGCCGGACGAGGCTAACTTGATTCAGTTCATCATGCGACGTGCTAGAGACAAGAAGAAGAAGAAACGAGTCATTCCTACTCCTAAACGGATTGGTGGAAATTCTCCTAAATTGAGTGGTAAAGCTAAACGAATGTTGGATGGGCTACCTCGCTTGCGGCTGACTAATTTTGATCTACTCAGATTAGCTAAATCGAAGAAAATTCCCCATTTTAGAGGGGTATTCATGATTGATGAATTTCCAGTGAAACCGTGGAAAAATGAGCGTGCTATTTTCAATTTGGATAGTAGTTGTGGGAGAGGAACTCACTGGGTTTGCTATAAGAAGAGAGGCGATTATGTTCAATTCTTCGACAGCAGTGGAGCCAATCCACCTTCTGAACTAGTCCGCTATCTAAAAGGTTGCCGTATTTCCTCGAACAAGAAGCAGTATCAAAAAATGGGCAGCAACAATTGTGGACAGCTGTGTTTACTTTACTTGCTGGATCTGCTATAAAAGGAAGGATTATAGTTGTGCGCATTCATTTGGACGCCAGACAGCGATGGGTTTGGACTTTAGGAGAGTGAATAAAAGGACAACTGCAGAGAAGAAAAGCATCATTCCAGTGAGAACAGTTGACGAGAGAACATCGATAACCAACAGCAATATTCGCTTTCTTCAAGCGGCAGGTTACTACGTGTTATCACCAATATGGAAGTGTTAGATTTGGAAGAAAGACGACTGTTCGACAATTCAATTGAATGCATAGAATTGCATTCACATCACCCTTATGCATCATCAAAACTGTTGCCTGGTGATGAAATACGTATTAGTGTACAACATCAAGATCTATATACGCTGCCCAGTCAAAGTTTACTCTATTTGGAGGGTAAGTTTTTAAAAGAAGACGGCTCAACAATACCAACTTCATCAAAATTAACCAATAATGCATTTGCATTTCTATTTGATGAAATAAGATATGAACTGAGTGGAGTTGAAATAGATCGTGTAAGAAATCCAGGAATTGCTTGCACCCTTAAAGGCTTGGTTTCACTTAACGACGGCTGTCAATACATAGAAAACTGGGGCTGGTGCTATCCTCGGAGTGATACGCTGAACATCACTTCAAATGAGGGATACTTTAATTTATGCATTCCTCTATCATCACTACTGGGATTTTGTGAAGACTATCAGAAGATTGTGATCAATGTTAAACAAGAATTGATACTCGTTAGAAGCAGACAAGATGGAAACGCTTACAAATTCAGCCGACAGAGAGCTGAAGATGCGGTGGAAAACTGTAAAATAGAATTGGTGAAACTATGCTGGAAGCTGCCCTACGTTGCCGTCAACGAACATCAGAGATTAGCTCTTATGCGTCATCTCAAATCTGAAAAGGTATTTTCACAAAGTTTTAGAAGCTGGGAACTCTATGATTATCCACTATTGCCGGCAACTCAAAGACAAATCTGGCCGGTGAAAACATCAAGTCAGCTGGAAAAGCCGCGCTACCTCATTTTAGCTTTTCAAACTGAACGAGCAAATAATGTGGAAAGCAATGCTAGCCATTTTGACCATTGCAATGTTTCAAATGTGAAACTTTATTTAAATTGTAAAGCTTTCCCATACGATGATTTGAACATAGATTTCTCAGCTAATCGTTATGCACTATTGTATCACATGTACGCTTCTTTTCAAATGTCATATTATGGAGAACAGATGAAACCTCTAACTTCCTGGCGAAATTTTAAAGATAAAACACCCTTAATTGTAATAGATTGTTCTAAACAGTCTGAATCTATCAAAACGGGTCCAGTTGACGTAAGATTAGAATTTGAATCAAAAAATCCATTCCCGGCCAACACAACGGCATATTGTCTTATTATACATGATAGGGTGGTAGAATATAACCCTCTAACTGGCATTGTACGGCGTATGGTATAAAAAGATGTGAATTGTTGGCTCAGTGTTCAGTATGGCTCAGACAGGCGTACTGATTGCTGACTTCCAGTGCTTTGTGGATGGTGTAGGAGGTTATATTGTTAAAGAGCTATCACTTTTTGATTACAACTATCAAACTGTTCGGCACTGGATATTCAAAGCACCAATACTACATAAACAAACAGATAAAAGTAGAAGAACCAATTATTGGTTAGAAAATTATTATCATAAAATCAGATGGGATGATGGGGAAGTTGAATATGAAGTGATTAGAGATATTTTCAAATGTATTGATTGTAACTATAAATTTGTATTTGTTAAGGGTTATGATAAGAAAAGGTTTCTCTTGCAAAATTTGTACAATTGTTGTGTAATCAACTTGGAAGATTATGGTTGTCCGAAAATTGATTCACTTCAAGCAGTAGAAAAAGGCAACCACTGTATTAAACATAACACATGTAGAGAGAAATGTACGCAGTATCGAATTCAAGTCATTAACAATTGGCTAAATAGTAAGTTTGGTTGGAATGATGCAGAAATGTTTTTGCCTTGATGTGTGTGTGTGTGTGTGTGAATGTGGTCACTGGCGATGCATTAAATTGCACGCAAACCTTGAATGTCGGTCACTGGCGTGGTAGAAATATCCGTAAACCTGACTGCTGGTCACTGGCGAGGTTCTAAAAACCCCGTAAACCTTGAATGAATTGTACAATGTTTGAATGTGTATTAAGGCAAAACCTAGAAAAATTAAATCCGATTGTGAACATTTCTCTGTCTACTTGCATTTTCCTAAGTTGTTATTTTGTATTAAGAAGAAGTTAATTTTTATTTTAAATTTGAAGTTTGTTTTCTGTTTTTTCTGTAAATATTTTGCATTATGTTTCAATAAATGAGTAAAAAAAATATTTTATTTTGTTTTTATTAATTTCCTTATATTTTATTTTATTATAAAACTTTCTCGATTACCCCCCACCTTGACGTGATGAGAAAGCTTAAAGCGAATGCTGAAGAAAGAGGGGTAAACAAAATTATAATACAAGCTATGAATAATAAATGCAGGCTGATGCATGTTGAGACATGCATGATGACTCATTGTATATACAAATCTTTTTCATAATAGGATTAAGTATAGGATTAAGTAAAACATGCTAAGAAGACCTGTGGTAACATGTCCGAACAGGCAAGAAAGGTAATGAGTACAGAGTTTTATTTTTCAATAATAGGATTAAGTATTAATAAATCATTTCCTGGATGACTCATTGTAGTTTTTGTGCATTTTTCTTAATAAGTAACTAACATGTTCGGATAGGCAAGATATATGTTGTTTTGATTACAAAGTTCAATAAACAAAAGAATACAAAGTGATTAAGGTCAGAATAGATATATAAATTTTATTAGTACAAAGTTTAATTTCAAAAGGTGATGCAATAACTGGTAGAAGTAATAGATAGTGTTTTTCTTATTAAGAAATTTTATTTATAAGATCGATATTAATCAATTTAGATAATCGATATTTGCAATCGATATATTGCGATTGACAGTGGTACACTATAGGTTGTGTGACGTTATATGAACAGAAATTGTCTAGAAGGCAGTGGTAATAAATATGTACATTTTTAATCTATAAGGCGGTGGCAATGCTATTAGCTGTGACGTCACACGAATGATATATTGAAAAGGCAGTGGTTTTGTTAGTTTTTTATTAATAAATTATATTCATAAAATCGATATTACTTGATATGGATAATCGATATTTGTAATCGATATATTGCGATTGGCAGTGAATCACTATAGAGTGTGTAACGTTATCTAAATGGGGGATTTGTCTAGAAGGCAGTGGTAATAAATAAGGCACTGGCAATACTATTGCTGTGTGACGTCATACGAGTAATATATTGAAAAGGCAGTGGTTTTTGTTATACAATATAATAAAATCAATATTTGTAATCTATAAGGCGGCGGCAGATATGCGCATGCCCCAACTAGCAATGACGTCATAGGGGAGTGGGGATAAACGTTACTATAGTACATTGTATTGTCGAATGTAGTTCAGTTCTGTGCAAGTGCGCGTCGTGTTAATATCAGCAGCAGCAGCAGGGAGCTGGAAGGGGTAAGTCAATCTTTTTAAAAATGATTTAGATTGTGTGGTGAAAGTTGGATGTCACTCCGCCATATTGTTTTTTTTTTTTTTAATTATAATTGAATTTTTTGTGAGTGGGGCGAGGCGAATAAAATTATGATAGTGCGCGGGTTAAGATAGAAGTGTACGTTGAAAAGTATAACTAGCGAGAGGATCATTGTGGCCGACTGGTTATGATGATGGACTTCCAACCTAAAGATTGTAGGATCGAATCACAGGTAAGACAAGTTTTTTCATATAAAATAAAAATAAAAAAATACCCCTCCAGCCTAGAGTCAGGAGAGGGGTGGTGTGTTACGGTGTTAGGTTCCGCCATCTTGTTGTGGGGATGGATTGACCATGGAGGTGGAAAGAAATGGAGTCATCTATTTGGATGTTAGGTTAAAAGTGGGACGATAAAAATAGAGTCATCGGATTGGATGATAAATTCAGGAGTGGGGGTAATGGATTGGATGTTAGGTCAAGAAGTGGGGAGAAGAAAATACGGCCATCGGATTGGACGATAAGTTAAAGGGGTGGGGGTGGAAAGAAAATGGAGTCATCGATTTGGATGATAAGTTAAGGGGAGGAGGTAAGCGGGCATGGTCTAGAGAGTTGTTGAAATCGATGATAGGTCAGTGGTGGGGGTAAGTGGGTGCGGCTTAAGTGCTCGTCGATTTCGATGACGGGGAAGTGGAGGGGGTAAGTGGGCGTGGCATAAGTGCTCATCCAGTTCGATGATTGACCGGTGGTGGGGGAAGGTGGGCGTGGCCTAAGTGCTTATCCAGTTCGATGATTGGTCAGTTGGAGAGGGTGGGGGTAAGTAGGCGTGGCCTAAGTGTTCGCCCAGTTTGATGATTGACCGGTGGGCGTGGTGGGGGCGTGGCTTAAGTGCTCATCGAGTTCGATGATTGGTCGGTGGGCGTGGCTTGGGAGGGGTGGGGAGAAATACTGCAATCTGATTGGCTGCTCAAAAAAGGTGTGCCAGAACCGCCATTCCATAAAAAAGAGGAAACCCCTCCCGTCGTCTATAGACAAAAATTACTAGAAATTCTAAATATTTATTATGACTTCCGACCTATCTTTACAGATGGGTCGAAGATAGGCGACGGTGTGGGTAGCGCTGTGTGCACTGTTTGCAGTGTCCAACTTAGGAGTCACCCTAAGTTGGACACTTTCGCATTATGCAACCGTGTACACTCCGGAAATGTTTGCTATATGCCAGGCCATAGAATTAATCAAGAATAACAATTACAAAAAAAGCGCTAATATTGACGGACACATTAAGTGCATTAATGGCTCTCCGGGACCGATTCTCGATTGACCCAATGGTCTTAGATATTTACAGCTTATTGCTGCAGTTAAGCGCACGTGGTCAAAGGGTAACGTTCGCCTGGGAGCCGGGCCACATTGGCGTGTCCGGTAATGAAAGGGCGGACGAGGCAGCCAAGCGAGCTGCCTCTACACAAACAGAAGAAATCAGACTTGTTCGCCCCACTGACCTACAAATATATATGAAACGCATTAATAGGAAATGGCAAAGTCAGTGGGACGGGATGAGCGAAAAGCTTAAAGACATTAAACCACGTGTGCGAAGTATATAAGTACAGTCGAGAATTTCCCGCGGCATGACTCTGTGATTCTGACGAGGCTGAGGATTGGTCATACACGTGTGACCCATGGGCACCTCCTTATTGGTGGAAGAAGGCCGAGGTGCTCTCGATGCCGAGAAAGGCTAACGGTGGCGCACGTGTTGGAAGGATGTCAGGCTCTGCGCACTCAGAGAGAAAGGGCAGGCCTGCCACATGACAAGCGCGCTATTCTACAAGAGGGTTCTCCTTATATAAAGAAGCTGGTTGATTTTTTAAAGGATATTAATTTGTGTAGAAATATCTAAGTTAGTAGGTAGGTTAGGTTAAGATAATTAAACTTGGGTGAAGGAACATCGAGTACTTCACCCAATTAGGTTAGTTCTTTTTTATGTAGGGGAAAGGAATATCGAGTACTTTCCCCTCGTATGAATGTATATATTAGTGTGAATGTATTTATAGTGCGATTGTATTCATTAGCGAGAATGTATTTATTGGCGTGAATGTATATATTAGTGCGATTGTATTTATTAGCGACAATGTATTTACTTGTGTGAATGTATTTATTAGCGAGAATGTATTTATTGGCGAGAATGCTTTTATATGTGAATGTATTTATTGGCAAGAATGTGGGGTGAATGTTTAGTTTAGATATTTTATTTCGGTTGAAAGAAATTTTATAAAAGTATTTCAACCCTATTAGGTTTAGATTAACATTAGGTTTAGTTCACTTAAGGATGTGCAGGAATATTTGTTAAAAGTACTGCAAACCTAAAATAGAATAGTTTACAGCAAGCATATAGCCTCTTTAGGATAGATTACATAGATTTTTCAGGATAATTTCTTGCTTATATTACATAAAATTCATTATTTATCTGCATGCAAGGGTTCCACATTTAAATGATGCAAATAGATCCAGAATTGTCATATTAATTTATTATATATATAATAATTAATATATAATATTTATATTTAAATGAGATTTAATAAAAAAGGGATGACACAACAAGAGATCCAGACTCCCCCTCGTCGACATGATTGATGAAATAAGAGGGGATGTATGGTACTATATTCAATAACCTCGGGCTCCTCATGCCTTGCTAGACAAGGCATTGATGTGGACGCTACAAAGGTTGAATATGTGTCATCCAAGCTCGTGCGGACCGGGTAGAGAACGAAACAAACTGAGGGGCGCTAATAACCTTAGAAGTTGATGCGCTCCCCCCCCAAAAAAAATTATTTTTGAAAAAGTAATTTACATTGGATAATATATACAAAATATACTAGCAATGGCTTTAGCCGTCTGCCAGTGATTAAAAAAATAATCACATTAATATCACATTTCAATAAACAAAATTTTAATGCGGGTAAAATATGTTAATAATATTGAAGTAAAATATATGTCACAAGGACAAAAAGAAATAATAATGTCATATAAATGTATATGTAAATAACATAAATCAATAAATAATGACATGTTCTGAAATTAGGCATTTATTTCAACTTAAAATTTCATGGATAAATTACATAGTTCATGAGATTGTCAACATTAAACAAACGTCTGTAACCTTCAGAAGGTAACTTCCTTTGTTTACATTGCAAAGAGAATGATATTAAATTATAAATATAATCTATACATTATTTTTTAACAAAAATTTGTGTATTTAAATTTTTTTTTTATTACATTTCATATGAAAAATACAAATGGAAAGCGATATTGAAAATTATTTTGAAACTTCCATTTAGAAGAACAGGAGAAAATGTAATTGATTACTTTCTTCCAGATCAAATATAATAATCTTGAAAGAATGCTGTAATACAAAGAAGGTAAACAAAAATTTCGGAAAATATATTAATTCCGCTGAAATATCAAAAATATTGAAATCTTCTATATACTCTATGTTAAAATAGACAATTGAATGTATATGAAAATGTAGATATAAGCAACTTTAACAAACAAAACGTACATAAAACACTCTCAAAGGAATAGTCCCAACAAAATCGAATAATATTAAGTTGAGTAGATGTTAAAAATTTGAGATTGTTGAACATATACATCATGGCAGCACATTCTGCTGACAAATTTATAAATTTATATTTCACAAACATCAGATAACAATGGAACTACTGCGAAACTTTCGCAGAACCGTATATTGGATTGATTTATATCGACATCAATTTTGAGTATTATGTGACTGATCGCCAGATATTCGAGGCATATATAAAGTAAAAAAAAAGTAAAGTAATGCCTATTTCTTCAGGCGGGCTTAACGTCCAACTACCAAATTAGGTGTCGTGGACGGGCACTTACCTTACTAATAACATTTTTTAAACAAATATAAAATTTAGTTATACGCTGGGCTCGAACTGGGGTCCTCCCACTTACAAGTCCATGCTCATAACCACTACACCAACACCCGCCCCAGGAGGCATATATTTATATATAATGTCCTCTGAATATTAAGTAATTGTGTTCATTTCATCATTTTATCATGTATCATTTTATATTACAACATTGTGGACTGTTAAAATCAGTGGCGTAACTAGCATTTGGTGGTACCCTTACGAACTCTTACTGGTAGCTCTTATTTATAAATTTATTTTCTTTTTAATTTAAATACACACACACACACCGACAGACGCACACACATATTAGAATAATAGATGCTTACGGAAAATCACTCCCCAATAATTTATGGATAACCACCAATAAATCTACAAATTGTGTTACTGTCATGTCCCTGATTTTAGATAATATTTTAAAAATTAAATTGCATTGGAAAGTTTAGTAATAAAATTCCAGGGACAATAATTTAGTAAAGTTTCATTAGATTCTTTAATATTTCATTCTGTAACGATTTACTTAGTTTTTTTCTTGGATGCATTAAACCAATAATCTTTTATTTTCTAATTACTTAATATTACTTTAATTTTAATTACTAAATTCATTACTGCGCCACTAAATTTAAATGGTGATTTACATATTGTGATATTGCTGTATGTAATGAAATGTGTTAAATATTTTTAATTCATTTGTAACAGTATTGGTTTACATTCTAATGATGATCATGTTCGTTTTTTTTATTTTGTTTTATTCCTACAACAGTGTCAGAAGTTTCATAAAATCCCAAAAAAGTTAATTTGATATCGATTTCTCTATTTTTCATATCTACCTTGTATAATTTATGCCATTCGTATTATATTAAATCATTCCTAATTGACTACCTGGTGACCCTTCTTTATTAAATATATTGTGAAACATTAAATTTTTGGTAAATCGAGAAACATTCTATTAAGAGTATTTGATTATTAAATTTTATTACATTTTAGATACAGGAATACTTTCCATTAATTAATTTTGTAAATTTTTTATTGCAACTGGTATTTTTATCCGTCGTAACATGCATATTTCATTTATTCCTGACCAAATCAAGATACTTACTTGACTTGAAATGTACTACTTTAAACGAAAACATTTATTAATAAAAGAAATAAATTTTATTAACATTATTATTATATTAATAAACTATGGTTTCTTTGATAGTTGGTGTATGGAATTGATAAAAAGCTTACTTCTGTGCCATCGCTTTGACACTATGATCCATTTTTCAACAGAGGTTTCCCTGAACATATTTTTTCTAGGACCATTACTAGGGACCTGGTTTGCAGACGGTGACATCTGAAAGAAAAGAAGTGAGGAGACACAGACAGTAGCCAAAGGTTTGCTGGATAAAAGGAGAATTTTGAAAAACTCTTGACCGGTTGAGACTACGTCAATGCTTTGCCAAAAACATGTTTCAAGCATGTTCCGATGAGATTTTGGGGGATCGTAAAACCTGGAAAGCCAATAGCATGGCTTACGTTGACTTCCATAAAAAACACAGGAGAATTTTTTTTTCTTTCCCAGGGCAGCACATCGGGTGTTCTCTCCCACTCTGGCACTAGTGCCATTTATGAATTCTCTAAAACAGTGAACATAAATTTAAACTTAACTAAACTTTAAGTAAAAAGCGTTTATTTATTTTATTGGTTTTGTTTTTTTACATTAATTATTATTTTGAGAATTTGAGAAAACCAAGTTATTGACATCGAAAACACAGATATGTAATACTCATACGACTTACTCTGTTCAATTATATATCACAATCTGTTGCGCAACAGCAGAAAAAGAGCGAATGCTGGCAGATGGCGAGTTTTATTGAAAGGCGTCTGGTAAGTACGCCGTCCTTCTCAGCAGCGTCCATTTCTAGTCTTTGCTAGCTGGTTTCGCTGCTAACTGTAACCGCTTTTTATAATTAGACATGAATTACCCCCAATTTGTTCATATAATGTCTGAGCTCTCTCTTATTGAATGATTCAAAGCTTTCAATTGGATAATTAGGTCATGTGATAGGTTCATAAGTTTCCATTTTACTTTGGTACCTATCTGCTAATGGTACGATGATTATGCAAGCTGCAGCAAAAAACGAAATACATAAAGGCACAGCTGTTATTATCTTAACTTTAAAACTTCTCGTTTCTTTATTTAATTTATCTTATAAAACTGTAGTTGTACTGCCACCGTAATTGCAATACTTTGCGTCAATGTTACTATATAGTATAATAACCACACTTTCCCTATGTATGAACGGTAATCAATATGACAAACACTAAAACTGCTAAGTTAGAAAATGAATACTTTGTGCTGCGGTAGCTATATCATTGTTTTTCTAAGTTTAATGCAACGTTTTGACTAATAGTATTGAATGGTATACTATTATGATTAAATAGATGAAGAACTGAATTTTGGAAAGAAATTTCTATTTCAGCTGATAATTTAAAAATTCCACCAATTTGTAAGAGATACCAAAATTCATTTTTAACCGTATCATATATAATTTGGTCATTAATTATCCATAATTATAATAATTTATTGATTTACTCTGCTTTAACAATCACTTAACAATTAACACCGCTAATAGATGTATTGGTACTAAATACAGCAATATTAGATCGTTGAATGACGCGTTCTCAATTTACTGCAGATTTCATTCTTGTTCTGACGAAGGGGATATTGACCGCTAACAAGATTATATTAATGTTAAATATTATTGTCAATAAAACTTTATGAATACAAAGAAATTAGCCACGACTGCAATACTTCCTCTTATTCAGAGTAAGAGGAACTGAAATGTAAGAGAATACGATATTTTTGAATAAAAATAATTCTAGTGGAAACTCCGCGGCAATGGCCGTTAGGCCGCATCACCGCTCTGCAATCCGCTATGTGTGCAGTTACATGTGTCACCATGTGTCTCTACAGTTGTTGGGCGTCCCCTCACAAAATTTTATCCGCTCGCTACTCAGTGAGCTTCGCTGACGCCGAGTTCTCAGGCCGGGCGGCATGTTCGGTCGCGGTCTCTGTGAGGGATCTACTCTAATTCCCGCCTTTTCGTTCCAACTTAGCGCCTTCTTCTTCCTTTGCTGTTTTTCTCACCCGCGTAATTTCGCACAATTAAGTCTCCTTTCTGTTGCTTTTTATTTGACATGTTTTTCTGAGAGGTGTGGAGTACACAGCTCTGCATGTTTATTTTTCGTTTAGTTTTTTACGTCCTTCAAGTGTTCTTTTCGTCGGTTTTATTTTGCCTTTGCGATTTTATTTACTTTCGTAGAGACATCCGCTGTAAGCGAATTTCTTTTACTAAGAGTTAACTTGATTTAAGCCTTCTTCCCTTGCAAGAAGTATAGTCACCTTATTTCGTCGCCTTTCTGGATTCAAATCTGTATTCAGCGACATACAGTGGCATCTTACTGCACTCATTAATCACCGACATATACAACATATAACATATACATACAACATACACCAGCGTGTTTACACTAATTCAATCCAGCCCCGTGCCAACGCGCTCGCTTCCGCTTACATAATCATCGCAGTGGGGGAGTTTTATGTATCCTTATTCCACCATTATTCTCTCTTACATTCCCTAATTATTCATTTACTAATAACATTGTTATTTCTGCTATATTCAGTTTGTTTATCTTATATTTTCGCTCTTACATTCAAGGTTCATTACCAAATTAACTTGGCAATGGAACAAATCTTAGACTAGTAATCGGGATTTCCAAGGTATTTTTGTCAAAAACATATCTAATTGCCTAAATTTCCAGAAGAGTCACAGAAACGCCCCTTATGTCTACCGATTGCAGCATGGATATTCTGACAAACTCCACAGGTTGAAACATTTGAAGGCTATGTAATACCCTTAGAGGTAGCCCATTGTATACTTTAGGATTCCTAGTATTTACATACCATTCTTAGTATCTGCAGACATTGCCAGAAGAAGAATTTGGAATTCTGTTTATGAAGGGTATAATTTGTTTAATGAATGGAACATGAAAACAACTAGTTGAAAAAGTTGATCAGATTCCTAGATAAAAATTTGGTTTATGTCTAGATATAATGTTGTTCTCGTCTGAGATTGTTCTCACTTGCTCCTGGAAATCCAACTAAACTGTGAACATCAATGGTTAAATAGCTGTAGCCGCGGGGTAGGCGGAAAAATAATAAGACAATAACGGTGTTATAATTAGTTTTATATTTATCATTATTTTTTAGTTCAATACAATTTAGAAATGTTGATTATTTTATTGATTTGATAGATTGTACAGATGTACCTGTTGGAACATCTTGAATAATAAAATTCCCTCTATTATTAATTAATATTGTTTTGGGGAATATAACTTGTAGCGAATTTCACCCAACATCAAAAACATTATACTGTGCTATTTAATATTAACTTTAAAGCTGTAAACATTCAATAAGTAAATTATAATACTAATTGCTATTACAGTGTGCTGAACTGACCTAATAATACATATTGTTAAATAACATAATTAGTCTAAAGTAGACGCATGCATTAATCTTGAATAAAATAAAGACTGATTTTTAATAATAATAAAAATATTATCATCTCATTAAAATGTTATTACAATAGATATGACCTTTCTCTAGGAGAGAAAAGATTTCCGATAAGAGATTCATACAAGAATGTAACTGTGAGATATGACAACCCAGTTCGAAGATATGAATATAATATCCTATATCTAACCGATGGAGTTAGTCAGGTGGTCGACGTATTTCAAAGAACTATTCCATGCCCCAGTGTGTCGGCATGATCAGTCTCTAAACCTATTCCTATCCCAGATATCATGTTCATTAATATGTATTATTTCTGTTGTTGTACCTGTTGCCATTTTTAATACATTTGTTATAGTTATTTGTATTCATGTTTAAAATTTTTATGTTAGTTAATTTATGTGAATTCAGTACTCTCAATTTTATATGATATATAGCAACTGATAGATCTATTTATATGTACATGAATTCTGTTTCGCTCTATGTTTTCGTACTCTGTATGTTATGCAAAAGATGTGCAAATTATCATGGTAGCAGCAGCACATCATTGAATTTACACATAACTACTTGAAAAAAGATTGTAATTATTAAGTTATTGATTTTTGTTGATATAATCAAATTTATTATTTTTCTTCAAATACAATAATTTCATGAATTAAATTCAATAATTCCTTATTAACATAATTTCAAAAATCTTGATTATTGATCCCTTTCAAAAGCGTATAATAGTTGAAAATATGAATAAGCAGATGACATTATCTGAAAATAATAACAAATCTTGGTTAAAAAATATAAAGTTTGAATACATACGAAAAAGTATTTTTTAAATGTGGAACCAATCATTTATTGTCCGAGTATTATTGGATGACCACAAATAAAAGTATATCTTAATGAGCCATTTGTTTAAAAGATAAATTGATGATATATTAATTCTTAAATATCTATATTATATATTTTATATACACTATATATATATATATACAAACGATAAAATTCCAAATTTGAAGATAATCAGTAAACCGGAAATGCCACATCACATCGTAGGTTTCCGAGATGTTTGGAATTATCTCGCAAGAGGCTACACATTTATTTGAATATCACTTTTATTTGAAACATTTCGAAAAATAATTATTTTAGGATGTATTGTGGCATCTAAGCTTTTTAAGGTTTAATATTACTGAGAAATATTGTGTAATGTTTTAGCGCTCTCTTCTGGATTACATTGTAAACACATTCTGTTTCTATCTTCCAAAAATAGATCAACTTTGTACCCCACCACTACCATATTTATATTTCGGCAGCTGAATAGAAATGATCAAGCTTAATGAAAATCTGTCTGTTTTACAATTGTATTAACTGTTAATGTATTGTCTGTAATTGTAATAATCTGTCAATTAATAGCTGCAATAAACTAATTCCTTTGAGTGCTTCAAACGATTTTTTTTTTAATTTTGATTATTAAAGTCAAATTGTACTTACGTCAGCAAAAGTGCTGAAATTTGAAGCAATCATACCGCCCCCTTCTAGCATCATTGTTTTCTTATATCTTTCTCTTACTATAAGTAAAGATAACTTACAACTTTGATTCCAGTGGAGCCATTTTACATTATAAAATTGTTGAAATAGATAACCACTCTGTGAAAAAAACATGAATTACTTCTAAATGGAAATTAGTAGAAGAAACATCATCGCTGCAATATTAAGGGTTGTAGAAAAGTGGAAAATGTTGGTTATAAAGAAATTCTGAGACTTTTTAAATTAAAGTCTCACTGAACTAATAAATAAAACAATAGAATTAATGCTTAAATAAATGTTGCTAAGGTTGAACTCGTTCCAGCTAGTGCTGATCAGATTTGTGAAGGAACTTTAACTGGTTGGAGGAGAAGCGATAATTACTTCAGAAGTTAATGCGCCCGAAAAATGAAACGAATAAATAATAAAATGTAATCTTGACATTCATAGGGTATAAATTATTAGTCAATCAATAAATATTATTCCAAGGATTTGAGAAAGTGAGAATAAAAGGAAACCAGCAGTAAGAGAAAGTACAAATCTGGTGTGAAACACTCACACACACTTTCTCATACAGAAGATACACTTTCTCATACAGAAGATAAATGAATATAATCGATAGATATTCCTTAAACTTGGGAATTTATCAGGTCTCTACCATAAATATAGGATGGAGAGGTTACATACCCTTGTACCCTGGTACTTACACTGGTAGGGCACCCTGGGCTCAGGTAGTTACTTCAATGTAGTTACATTGTTCTCTGGAAAACAGCGCCACTAACATTGAAATAAAACGTACACAATTTGAAATTTAAACCTGATAACGGAGAACCTCAACAATAATTGTTCGAAAAACGTTCCAAATGAAAATGATACGTTTGTATAGGTTTAGGTAGTATGCCAAATTTAAAAATAAACGTCACAGTGGTTTTCGAGAAAATTTCAAAAAACTCAAAATCACTTTAAAGTATAGTCAGATTTTAAAGTCCTTTTTAATCTTGACAATTTAAAGTCACTTTTTAAAGGCACAGTCAGTCAATCGTTTTTTTTCAAATTTGAAATTGTATAAATACTTAGATGTATATTAATACTATTAATATAATTATATATGAGGTAGTGCCCCATACACTAAACTGAGAAGAACTGAAATTTAGCGCTCTCCACTCGAAAAATTTGTTTTTTTGCGAAAATTTTTCAAATCAAATTGGTAGGAATGTTAGAGAGTAATTAGTAATCAAAATTTAAAGAAAATCATTGGGGTCATTTTTGTGAAAACCGCGAAAAATAAAAAAAATCATAAGTGTAAAGTCGCACTTCCGGTTGATTGATGGATGATGGCTTTTGAGATATTTTGTTAACTCACACACTCCTACGGACATTCGCTAGAAACATTTTTTCGTACTCAAGGCTCTTCAAAACATGTATTTTCATTGAAAACTCCTTCTTACAAGTGTAAGAGAAAGTAAAAAAATTTTAATAGCCGAATATGATTCGATAAGATTTCGCTTCAATTAAATAATTTCTATTTGTTTGAAAGGAACGTTCAAATTCTGGAAGACAAGGAAATCGTTTCGGTAGTTTTGGCAAATTTCATCGACCGGACGTGCGACATTACTTCCTATCGAGATTCCTAAAGGTATAGCAACCTTAAGATTTCCATTCAAGCAACGCTTGGGTAAAATACATGGTTCTACATTAATAAAATATTAATTTTTTGTAAAAGCATTGATATAATTCCAAACTTGAAGAAAATTAAAACTACGAGTCTTAACAAAGACAGATTTTTTGGCATTTCCCAAAAACCAGTGCAGTGATTAAGCACGATGGTAGGAAGATAGATTGTCCTGTATTTTGGCGCTATGGTCTGGATTACCGTCTAAACAAAAATAATTTCTATATGCTATCTGCTCCAGCCAACACCACCATTCTACTTAACCACACTCCCACTATAATTATGTGAAGCTAACTTAGCAAAAATTTCGAATTAAAAAAAAAAACAGTCAATTTTATAATTGTATTAACTAGAGTATCGAGAAAGGCTATTGCTCTCTTCATCTGAGCAGAGGTTATCCGGAGGTCACTGGCGACCATAGGGTCGGGAAGGATTGTGCGAATAGAACGGAAAGGTAAAAATTGGAAAGGCGATTAGAGATGGAAAGGATAGATTTTGTTTTTAATTATTTATGTTGTATTATTTATTTACAGCAATATCAGACTGGAGATTATGTCTCTGATGTTAGATAAGGTTAGTTAAGTGTTTTATATTTACTAAGGTATAAGATACTAAAGTAAAGATAATCCAGTACAGCATGCATACCTGGTCAGACAGTTGTTGCCCCAGCCAACAGAAAATGTAAATATTACAAATCTCCCCGAACAGCAGCAATAATGTTAATAACTGTGGGGCTAGCCGGGTACCACCCTGAAATTGTAATTTAATCATAACAACAAATCATAAATTTTGAAACTTCAGATTGTCTATAACTACCATTTGCATGTATCAAACAAATATTTTATGTCATCGCAAGATTATATTATTCCTCATGATATGCTTACCGGTAAAACCTTAGTTTCGAAATCTGATACGATCACAAAAATATCTCATCACTACCGTGAGACAGGTAGAAGAAATTACATGTAAATTCGTAAACAAGGTATACTATTGGAAATATAAACAATTAAAATCCAAAAAAATATTGACATTCGGGCTGTAGTGGCCGCGTATGTTAAACATAAAAGTATTTTTTTTCTGAATGCTAATTGATAAATCATTACTAGATCTGAATTGAAGAAAGTACTTACCGATACAGCTGTGTATAAGGATAATGCAATAACAACGGATGCTATAAGATAGACAGACAACAATGCCCACTTTGTTAGATTAACTAAGGCATTAAAAGATCTGAAATTATAATAAAAAAAGAGCAAATATTGACCGTTCACTAAGTCCACACAAATATATGGGTTGATTAGTTTTATAAATACTCACTGATTGATAACTTTATGATGTTCTACATTTTGCTTGATGCAATAATTTACAGAATTGAAATATATTTCCTTCTCTTTTATTGATTTCACTTTATTTCCGTTGAATTTTTTACCATTTTGTTCATATAATATTTGAGCTCTCTCTTCAATTGTTTCTATTGAATGATTCAATACCTTCAATTGAGTAATTAAGTCAATTGTAATGAATATAATTATGAGATCTCCAGCAGATATAGTTGAAGCATAAATAAATGCTATGGATGCTTGGGAGGCCAAAGAAATAATATATTTAAAATTGTTATCGATCAGATAAGGAAACCACAAAGGAACTGGAGTTTCCATATAAACACCATTCTCATAAGTTTCCATTGGACCTTGGTACTTATCTGCTAATGGTACGAAGATTATCCAAGCTGCAGCAATGAACAACATATATAATGGTATAGCTGCTAATATTAGTACTTTTAATTTTTTTGTTTCCTTGTTTAAATTATCTTGTAAAACTGTAGTTGTACTGTCACCGTAATTGTAGTACTTTCCGGCAATGTTATTTATTATAATAACTGTACTATCCCTATGTACGTTAGTGGTAACTAATATGACAAACACTAAAATTGCTAAAGTTAAAAAATGTATACTTTGTGCAGCGGTAGCTATATCCTTGTTTTCTAAGGTTAATGCAACGGTTTTGCCTAATAGTATTATATGGTATACTATAATGATTAAATATATGACGAATTGAATTTTGGAAAGTAATTTCCATTTTGGCTGATAATTTAAAAATATTCCACCAATTTGGAAGAGATACCAAAATTCATTTTTAACCGTATCATATATAATTTGGTCATTATCCATAATTATAATTTAATAATTTACACTGCTTTAACAATCACTTAACAATTGAACACCATTAGTATATAAGTACTCAATACAACAATGTTAGGTCGTTGAATGACGAGTTCTCAATTTGATGAAGATTTTATTCTTGTTCCGGGAGTGGGGATATTGAGCGGTGACCAGTTTTTATTACCCCACTTTTCATGGGGTATACTACTCAACAATTACACGTTATAAAGTGTTGTCTTTATTAGTTGTTGCTATAACAATAGCGTATGCTTTTGTAATTAAACTTTCATTGGAAAAACGTTTTTTGAATCCCGTTACTGAATTCAATGTAAATGTTTTTATCCAATGATATTTGTGTGTGTGAACGATAGGAAATGGGTGAGGGAGAGAAAGCAAAATACCCCCAAAGCCAAAACAAAATCAAGAACTCAAATTTGATGTTAGTTTAATGCACTGCCATCGTGTAGCAAATACAATTTTTTGAACAAAATCCGTCAGTTGGATTTACTGAAAAGTTTCATTTTTCAAGTTTGCTTGTTTCCCCCATATTGGTTCCGATCTTGTTAAATTTGCATAACTATCCACCCATATATAAATCTAGCTAAGGGTGACTTTCTCCATGTACAGGTGCGATGACAGTCATCGCTGCCTATGACTTGTCTATGAAGATAGTTGGAATTAATAATACAAATTTAAAATTTCTAGTAGTTTTTTATACAAATGACGATCAGAAATGGACGCTTGCAGGAAGATATGGCCAGGCAGGGAAAGACGAAGAGCTCCTACACATTACTTGACTATCCGCAAGCAGCAGCTCTTTAGCCTGACCCAGAGAGGTTGCGTCCGCAAGCGTTGTTGACTGAACGCTCATAGTCATATGGGCTCTGAAGGTAAGAAATAAGTTATGAAACGGTTTCCTCTATATTTCGGCGGTCTAGGTCAGGTGAGCGATTCTCTGCTAAGCTGAGAACTATACATTGAGGGTCTGCAAAGCAAAGGCTCTGCAAGGATTTTTTCCGAAACTTGCACCGTGACTCACGCGCCGAACTGAAACTGTGTTCCATATTGTAGTTTGGCGTGGGTACGTGCGATAACAATAAATTTTAATTTTCATTTTAATTTTAATTTTCCGCTGTCAGTTCCGCATTTATACCTTCACAGAAATTTCAGTGTATTGAGAGTCTTCCTATCTTTTCATTAAATATCAGTAGGGATGGAAGAAGAGAGCTAGCGCCGTCATGTGATC
The DNA here is from genome assembly GCA_011037195.1 of Triatoma infestans. Lineage (NCBI taxonomy): Eukaryota > Metazoa > Arthropoda > Insecta > Hemiptera > Reduviidae > Triatoma > Triatoma infestans. Next base: position 50,518 of record JAAEAF010013750.1, on the reverse strand, counting down.
GCTTGGGATACCTAGCTTTTTGTGACTGGCGCTCCCTCATACAGGTAAGAAATAGAATTGACCGGTTCTAAAACATTTTTCTGCATAACATGATGGCCGACCCCCTCAACCACCCTACTCAAGAGTCAGTTACTCCCAACCACCACCCAAACCCCCAAACCCCTCCTCCACGCAAACCTTCACCACCTCCACCAACCTCGCCAAAACTCTCTCAACCTCTCGCACAATCTCCCGCCCACCTCCTCGCCTAACCTTCTCCTCTCTCCTCGTAGAATCCATCTTCTTTAAGTATTTCTTTATTAGAATAGGCATTTATAAATATATTTTTGTGGTACCCTTTTAGAAAGTGTAGGTTCATGTACTCTTCTTTTTCTGCAAGAACTCTAACATATGTAAAATGTTGCTTTATTGTTTACGGTAAACGCAGAAACATTGTACACACCACTTGTGTCCGGACTCTTCCAGCGTGCTTTAAAGTGGTTTATTAACCTATTTTTAAATTCAGTCACTTCGTTACATTTCTCCAACAGTTGCTTGTATTCCTCTGTAAGAGTTGTAGGTTTCTGTATATAGCCTGACTTCCTTCTTTTTAAATCCACCTCTTCTAGGTCTAGCTGTCGTTTTATTGCAGATAGCACGTACACTAGAGATGGGGGTTCTATTTATTTTACTGGATATGACAAAAGCCTGTTCGTTATGTTAGATCTTTTCCTAATTATATTATTTGTAGAGACCAGTCTGCTTTTTATATTTATTCTTTCTGGTATGGTAGAAAACAGTGTTCTAGTTTTTAGAAATACGTTGCCCCAACATTAATGTAACATTTTGCACAATCTGTACAATGTCTTTGTTTCTACAATCTTCCACAACATCTATATAATAAATTGGTGAAGAGTTAAAACTAAATGCCGAAACAACATAAAGTATCTTTTATTTTCTCTGTTCTTGGTATTTTCTAGTAGTATACCAGTCAACTTTCTAACTGTATACCAGTCAACTTTCCTGGGTTCTTAATCGCCCAATATACATACTCTAACAAATTATTAAATACAAGACAACAATTGATTTGTAGAGTGTCTGTTAGCCTTGTCCACATCTTTGCAAAAGAAACAGAATACATTGGAGATTGACGGTTTTTTTACTCTTGCATTAGAGGTTAACCAAGATAAACAAGCCTTAGCAACTGTTTTATCGTTATCCACAATTACATTACAATCGTTGTTATTCTCTCCTTGGTAGCAAAAGTTGGTTAAATAACTACCCATTTCTGTTTTATTAAATATACCAGCAAAGTCCTATGTTATGTCCAAATCCATTAGGTAGTAATCTTCCTTTTTTAGTTGTTTTAATAATTCTTGCAGTTCTTCCAGTGAATTCTCCAATTTAACATCTGACTCTCGACTTTGTATGGTATGCATATTGGATTGTTATATTTTTGTAAATATCACCTAAACGTTCTTCTCCAATAACTGTTTCGTCACCTTTAGCCACGGTTCTCGCTTTCTAGTAAAAAACGTAGTTTAGCTTTTAACACCATGTCTCGCGCACAAACAAATTTGCCGAATTACCCTCGGAGATAACTGTTAAAAGAGCCAGAAATTTCGTTCTTAACAATTAGGTTTTTTCCATCTCTATCGCAGTCTTTCAAAGCACATGTTTTAACAAGCATTATATTATCGCAAAACGGGTCTGTATTTGGGACTAGTAAATGAGAATTACAAACTTCTAGTAACTGGTCGCCCTTAATATAATTAATGTCCCCCAATATTTGTAATTAAGTTGTCCAATAACCGGAGTACAAATTGTTCATTAGTAGATTTTACTTTTCTTCCATAGCGCTGAGAACCTCTAAACATTTTATGAGAGCCCATGTTGTTTCTTCCGACGACCGATTAACACTTAATTACAAATGATTGTGTAATGTGCATTTTTTTTTTAAATAAGGACTGTTCGGCAATTTTCGACTTTTTAGTTTGGCTGTCCTCGGTGTGTTTTAGGTTTAGACATAGATAAAATTAGGCAAGGTTTAGTTTTGGTACGGTACGCAAAATAAAGATTAAGTCGCAACCGAAAATGTACAATTCCCGTTTACAATACAAACCCTATGTAACCGCTGGAAGATTGTTTACCTCTATTGGAAAGTGGCAAATGTTATTTCCGTCATATAGGTAAACCGCCATTAGGGTGGAGGTTGGGGGGATAAGTGATTCGGAAGGGGGTTGTGTGAGGGGGTTGGCTGCCATGTTGTGCAGAAAACTGTTTTAGAAACGGTCAATTTTATTTCTTACCTATATGAGGCAGCACCAGTCAAAAAAAGCTAGGTATCCCAAGCGGTCACGTGACTGCGCCTGCTCTCTCCTTCTAGTAACTGGTCGCCCTTAATATAATTAATGTCCCCCAATATTTGTAATTAAGTTGTCCAATAACCGGAGTACAAATTGTTCATTAGTAGATTTTACTTTTCTTCCATAGCGCTGAGAACCTCTAAACATTTTATGAGAGCCCATGTTGTTTCTTCCGACGACCGATTAACACTTAATTACAAATGATTGTGTAATGTGCATTTTTTTTTTAAATAAGGACTGTTCGGCAATTTTCGACTTTTTAGTTTGGCTGTCTTCGGTGTGTTTTAGGTTTAGACATAGATAAAATTAGGCAAGGTTTAGTTTTGGTACGGTACGCAAAATAAAGATTAAGTCGCAACCGAAAATGTACAATTCCCGTTTACAATACAAACCCTATGTAACCGCTGGAAGATTGTTTACCTCTATTGGAAAGTGGCAAATGTTATTTCCGTCATATAGGTAAACCGCCATTAGGGTGGAGGTTGGGGGGATAAGTGATTCGGAAGGGGGTTGTGTGAGGGGGTTGGCTGCCATGTTGTGCAGAAAACTGTTTTAGAAACGGTCAATTTTATTTCTTACCTATATGAGGCAGCACCAGTCAAAAAAAGCTAGGTATCCCAAGCGGTCACGTGACTGCGCCTGCTCTCTCCTTCCTACTCTACTAATATCCAAGGTAGTATAAGAAAATTAAGTGTCAATTAATGTACTATTATGTATAAAAGGAGCATGTATGTTCTAGAAAACTTAACTCATTCGTTTTGTCTCGTCAGCAGCTCTGTCTGTTACCAGTTTTTAGGGATTCTAATGACCTTGACGAGATCACTTCCTGATAAATAAATGGAAGCCCATGGAAGCGATAATTTCAGAGGTACTCCTACAAATTCGGCTAATCGATTAACCGTTATCATAGAGTTTTCCTTGTTGTGTGCAGTTATCAAAAATGTGTGGACCCGGAAGGACAGACCTTGGACGCACTCCGTAGCATTCGCGAATCTGAAAATACTACGGAGGACTTTGCGGTTTCCCTCTTAGTTACCATTCATAAGCATTCTGCAAAGTCGCATATTTCCATGCTGTTTCAGAAGCCCTCTCAAATGCAAGGAATACGGCCAGAATGTGATTCCATAGCGTTCTGCACACACATCTCGTTTTAACTTCAGAGAGTTTCATTTGATCCAACGTGGAACGATATCTGCGAAATTCCGCTTGATGCTGACCGTAAAGAGTTATCTAGCACTTATGTTTTAATCGTCACAAAGCATGTGGTCTTTGTTCTAGGAACTTAAACCCAATCCGATCTATCCGTTTCAACCACTCTTTCTATCGCCTGATCTACATTTATTTATCCGACTAGAATTATAGACTCACTGATGGTTAGCTGTTCCTTGTAAGCATCATCAATAGCAGTCTCAACTAGAATAGCTGTTGCTCCGCGTCATCTTTGCGGAGTCATTCGTCGAGTAAAATTATGAACTGAAAACTTCAGGAAAAGTTTCGCACCAAGGCCTCAGCCACATCTTGCAGGTCGTTGATATCGACATCATTTATTTCTAGGGTTGGTATCTAGGGTCCATCAGTGAGGGCTCTTATTTTATTTCACACCACCCTTAGTGCTGACTATGAAGAGATCATTGACACATAGGAGATGAGAATGCCGGTTTGACTTGATTGCACGCCTCTTTTATGGTCCAGCGTGGTATGAAGTCTGCTAAGTACCGCTTGATGCGGCTATAAAGTCCTTTAAATGTAATATTTTTCTCCGCTGATAGCTTTTGAATTTATTTAAGGTCTGCCTTTTAGCTGCATTGACTAAGATGGACTGGGTTCCATTATAAGACAATCACTTACTTTTCCTCAATTTTAGTCTTCAACGAGTTAATTGCTACCAGAATTTCTTCCATATCGTATGTGATTTCAATTATAATTTACAGAAGTTAATAAAAGCCTAGACGAAATACGTCGAATAATTTTAAATTGGTTCACCGAATAAGTAACAAATAAAAAAAGGCAATACATGTAAAATAAATCATGTAAATAAACCAGTGTTTATTTACAGTCAAAGTTTGTTTGGTTCTGTATTGCCTGTAGTTCAGCAGATAAATAGAATTACTGTATGAAAGAGAAACAGAAATTTGTGTATCTGTATTACAATCATGCTCACAATTCTCCAAAATTCAAGATATTTTAATAAATTAATGTCTTTTTATCTGCAGATAACTAACTAATTGCTCGATAAAATTTCATATAATTTTATTGTAATATTCGAAATACACTGCCACTAACTTCACACCAAAATTCACCCCAAACAAACAGTTGTTTAATGAGTTTTATACAAAGATAATAGTGTTCAGAGAAGAGATGTATTGGAGAAAGATGTCGAAATACACTACCACTTCCTTCGCACCACAATCTAGCTCGAAACAAAGAGTTTAATCAATGCTTTTTATACAGAGATAATAGAGTTTCCTCAAACCAAAGCTACAATGCAACTCATAACTCTTTATATAAATTTTTATTAATAGACGTAAGGGAAATTCGTGTGAATGAATCACAGCACAATTTTCTACAAACTAATCTTGACAGTTCGGCAAGTAATTATATTTAATAACTTTCATTGAATTTTCCTCTAAAAATCACCTGCAATTAGCGATATTAATTATTCAAGCAAATTTACTAGTAAAATGAAATAAAAAGCGTTAATATTTTAACCAGTAATTTTAGAACGGATGTAGATTCAATTTCATCTTGTTTGTATAAAAAAAGTGAGTGTATGTTTGTTGTTTTTTGTTTTGTTATTGCTATTTTGTAGCGCTGATTAAAGATTAATATAAGAGAAAGCGACTGCCTAGTAAATTTTGTTTTATATAAACTGACCAAATTCCTCAGAAATCTACATCATCCATTGTAAACTGAAATATTTAGAAAAAAGACATAGAACAAGTGTTTCAAAAATTATTAATTTCAATAAAAGTGGCAACAAAATTACTTGTTTTTAACAAACATAAGCCGAAGCAGAAATTGTAAGACATATCACCGCAAGATCAACATGAACCCGAAGACAAGTAAATAGTGATATAGAAAAAGAGAAATTTAATAAACTGTAATATCATTAATAATTAATAACTTATTTTATTGAGTTTAATTAATAACTTCGAATATGGCTGATTTAACTTTTCCACGAACTATTTATATTGAATGGAAAACCTTAATTTCAATCTGAATGGCAATTATACGACGTCAAATAACCGGAATATTTAAATATCACATTGGAAAAAGTTTCGTGTCAGTTGGATACTTTTAATGTTATTTAGTTAAAACATTATTAAATATAAAATTACGGAGTATTATTTAGTCCAGGTACAGGTGTCGTCAGCATATCAATAAAATATTCAACAACTCTAGATAGAGTGGAAATAAAATTATAAAAATTAAATAATAACTATGCGGTATTTATTATACTTTTAATAAAATGTTGACTTCATTCAGACACCAGGATACAAAATCAATCACTAGGATCAATTGCATGTTGTGGATAAAAGTATATTTATTTAAAAATATATATTCACTACCATCTGATTTCAGATAAAGTGGCAATTCTCTTTAAAAATATACTTTAGTAATAATAATGTTTACACTATCTCAGAATCTATAAAGATCATAGTGACTTACTATTGTTATCTCTCTTAGAAGTTTTACTTTATTTTTCTAGAAAAAAAAAAAAAAATAAGATATTGTTATCTGAATTAAGGCCAGTTCCAGAGAATACCGTTGATTAGATTTTGGTAAGGATACTTTATTTCTCCCTTTTGCTGAAGGTTTAAGTAAACAATAGAAATTCAATCTGGTACACATATTACCCTACTATATGCAATAAAGTCACAGTTTGTAGCTCAGCAACTTAGTCATTAAACCTATGAGCGGAATTAAATGCTGTCACTGCTACTATTAAGCATGGCAATGAGCGCAGTTGAACAGCCGCTTAGGCAACTAAGTTGCCTAGCTTAATCAAACCAGTTCCTAAGTACTGTCACACGGGCTCAATCTAACCCATCTCAACCAACCCTTCAAACACTAACTCTCTTAAGTATAACGCATTTTATTGATACCTAACAATAAATTACAGACGATAACAATCGACCATCCTACTGTTTGGTCGTCCTGCCCTCTGTTACAATACTTCTTGGAAATCTTAAGTTCATTAAGGTAAATGCATTATGACTCACAACCCTGTACTAAATTACAATAAAACATTAGATAAAAACTCCAATTCTATTACAGTATTCTATACTACATGGATTACAATAAACTTACGCAATCTATTCCCAACTCAACTATTTCATACGGGATCAATCTTATGCCAAGCATCCTCTCCTTCAGGTTCACCACATCAACTTGACATACCTTATTTTGTTGATAACAATAACTTACAGACGATAACATAACTATAATGAACAATAAACTTATTATTCTTAATGTCTTAAAATAGAAAATGGAATTTAAATCACAACAATAATGTGGATTTTATTAATAACCATCCATAATATAATATCAATATTACATATAATAAAGACTTGAAATATGGATAATTCCACCATTTTGTAGATAAGTTTAAAAAGTCCACAATTTATAACAGATTCCACATACTTGTTTTGCATTCTGCAGTTTTACACAATAATTGATTCATACCACCATTCATACACCATTTTCTATATTATATGTATATTATTCAATATAATATGCTCAACATGCTTGTTAATTGGTTGACTAAAGTAATAATGAAGTAAACAACGCTGACGTGGAAATTATGATAATATCACATTATTATTAAATTTCTAACAACTAATAAATAAATTAATAGTAAACCATGTGCTCATTATTCATTCGTTTATTCACAATTATTTGCTATTTTTGCTAAGAAAATAGATATCTGGGAGTTCTGGGGAAAATTCAACGCTAAATTTTCCGTTAAACTGATACAAACATTGCATGGTTCTATCCACTTATATAATATTAAGGCTTATATCTATGAGTTATCATGGATTGTCAATTTGAAACATTTTTCCGCCAGCATTAATGACAAAGTTTTGGAATGGTGAGTAGTTAGTTATGGATAAATTTAAATTGCCGTTGCAAGTTTTACTAGCGAGTTGAGAAACAAGTCACTATCAAACAAATCACATTCAAGTAAATATATAAAGTTCTTACTACATAGTTCTATATATATAATGCAAGGCGAACCAAATATTTAATAAACTTTGCAAGATTACAGACAGTTTATACATTTCAATTGTAATAATTACAGTGAGAGAAAGACATGTGAACGTTTCACTCCAGCGTGAGATCCTGCCACTGGACGATTTAATATGGAAATAATCGCAGAAATGTTTGAGCATGATCAGCTTGAATTTATGAATGTATAGTTTTTGAAAATAATTATTGAGGGATATTTAAATCATACCTTGACCATATTTATCACATTAGAGCTTCAGACGTAAACTGTGAGCCTCTTCACTCTGGTCGACCCCCCTCCCCAACGTTTAAACTTTTTTTTTTTTTTACAACAGTTGAATTGTGTTACAATTATCCCAATAAAATCAGCGGTTAACGTTCTACTTTTTTTCACTAATGAGGAAAAGTTACTTTGCCTCACTAGTGATTAAAAAAAAAAAAATCACAGTATTATGATCTTTCAATAAACAATTTTAATGCGGCTAAAATATGTTAATAGTCTTGAAGTAAAATATAAATCACAAGGGAAAAAAAAATAAAAAGGTCATGTAAATGTGTATGTTAATAATGTAAATCAATAAATAATAACAAGTTCTGAAATTAGTCGTTTATTTCAACTTATAATTTCATGGATAAATACATAGTTCATGAGATTGACAATATTAAACAAACGTCTGTAACCTTTCGGAAGGTAACTTCCTTTATTTACATTGCAAAGAGAACATTATTACTAAAATTAAAATTATAAATACCATCTATACATTATTTTTAAACAAAAATATTAATATTTAAATTTTTTTGTTGATTAAATTTTATAAGAAAAATATAAATGGAAAGCGATATTGAAAAGTATTTCCATAATACACTTCCAATTAGAAAAGCAGTAGAAAATGTAATTGATTACTTTCTTCCAGACCAAATGTAATGATCTTGAAAGAATGCTGTAATAGTAACAAGGTAAACAAAAATTACCGAAAATATATTAATTGCATATTGCACTGAAATATCGAGAAGATTAAAATCTTCTATATTCAAATCGAAAATAAATTTATATGTCAATGCAGTTATAAGCAATTTTAACAAACAAAACATACATAAAACAACACTCTCAAAGTATAGTTCCAATCGAATATTATTAATTTGAGAATATGTTAACAAATTTAAGTTTTGTTGAACATAAACATCATACCAGCACAATCTTTTGACACATTCATAAATTTATATTTCACAAACATCAGATAACAATGAAACTAGTGCGAAACATTCACAGAACCGTATATTGGATTGATTTATATCGACATCAATTTTGAGTTTTATTTGACTCATTGCCAGATATTCGAAGCATGTATTTATATATAATATTCACGGAATTGTATGCAATTGTGTTCATAAATCTTTATCATTTTTTATTATACCATTGTGGACTGTTACAAACAGTGGCGTAACTAGCATTTGGTGGTACCCTTACGAAATCTTACTGGTGGCTCTAAAATAAAAAAACAATAATGCAATTAGTTATTAATTTATTTTCTTTTTAATTTAAAGTACATACACACTCACACACATACACATACACATATTAGAATAATAGATACATATGGAAAATCACTCCCCAACAATGGATGTTTAACCAACAGCAAATTTACAAATTGTTTTACAGCCGTGTCTCTGATGTTAAAAAATGTTTTAAAAATTAAATTGCATTGGAAAGTTGGGCGATAAATTTGCGTGATAATGATTCAGTAAAATTACAACAGATTTTTTATATTTCATTCTCTAACGATTTACTTAGCTTTTTCTTGGATGCTTTAACCATTAACCTTTTATTTTCTAATTACTTAATATTACTTTAATTTTAATTACTAATTTCATTAATGCGCCACTAATTACCACTAGATTTAAATTGTGATTTGCACAATGAATATACTGTGTATAATGAAATGTACTAAATATTTTTAATTCATTTGTATCTTTTTATCACTATTGATTTACATTCTAATGTTGATCATGTTTTTTTTTTATTTATTCCTATAGCAATGTTAGAATTTTCATAAAATCCCAAATAAAGTTAATTTGATATCGATTTCTCTATTTTTCATATCTTGGTCTCTAATTTTATTAATATATCAAACTTTGATCTTTGCCCTTTCTCTTACTCCCTGATAAGAGGAAGTATTGTGATCATGCCAAATTTTCGAAATTGAGTTTTCAACCGGAAATACTTGTGTTTTGAGATCACTGAGTAAGGAGAAAAAGTTTTTAGCGACTGTTCTCTATCTGTGTATGTATGTGTCTGTGTGAACAAAATATCTTAATAATGAACAATCGTAGGATTCCATGTTTATGTACCACCACCGCATCAGACCTGAAGGACGTTAGTGTCAAGCTTTTCTGTGAAGTACCACTTCAGTACAATATATGGTACAATATTGTATAGTAGGTATTATCACCTAAATAATATTAATACTTTTTAGAAGTATCGCTAGAATTCGAAATTTGACGGAACTTAATTAACGGCAAGTGCGACTTTATATGTAGGTTTTGAGTTTTTGGAATTTTCTTGAAAACGGCTTACAATGATTTTCCTTAAACTTTTTAAATTGACTCTACAAATAAAATTCAGTAACTTTCCATTTAGGAATTCTGTGCAACTTAAGGCGTTAAATTTCAAATTTTATTTGGAGTTCCTGATAATAACGCTGTCTTCTGGACTACAATGTAACTACGTTGTAATGACTACTTGGGCCAAGCGTGCCTCACTACCCGAATGGAACCACATAATTCTATATTTCTGTTAGAGCTCTGAGTAAGCCATGGTCTTTTATTGGCTCTTGCACCATATTTGTTTTTTTTTTTTTATTCCAACTTTTATATTATTTCTCACATTATTTTCCATTTCTAAATATCTATTCATTTAGTTAATTGAATTGAATGAGACCGTTTGTTTTTTTGTATAAAAGTTTAACCATTTTTTCCCCTCTACTACAACTTTTTATTGTATACGTTTTCAAAGTTTAAAATGTTCAATTCAAATTCTACAATGTACCATTTCCATCATTCGAATTATATTTAAACATTCCTAATTAACTACCTGGTGACCCTTTTTCATTAAAAGGATTGTGGAACAGTAAATTTTTGTTAAATTAAGGAACTTTCTATTAGGAGTATTTGTTTATTACATTTTAGATACAGGAATACTTTTCCATTTAACTAATTTTATAAATTTATATTTTCAATTGGTTTTTCACCTGGCGTAGCGTGCAAATTTCTTTTACTCCTGACAGGTTTAGGATTTCCATCGACACCTGTTAGTTTGTTGATTCTATATATGTGCGGGAGGTTTTAAGGTATGCGTGTGTGTTTTTTGACAAAATGGAATTATTATAAATTATGATTAAATGTTAGAAAATTGTGTATAAATAGTATGTTCTGTATGTTTAGTTCTGGTCTTTGCTAGCTGGGTTCGCTGGTATCTGTAACCGTTAATTATATTTAGACATGAATTCTCCCCCATTTTGTTCACATAATGTCTGAGCCCTCTCTTCAATTGTTTCTATTGAATGTTTCAAGTGTAAACTAAATTCAGTTGTGTGTAAACTAAATTTGTTCTGTGTTGTCACACTGTCTGAAAAATGCATCCTGAAGATGGGCGAACGCCAGAAACCGGTCGATGACCACAAAATGAAGCAGGCTACCATGGAAAATGTCTCTGAAACATAAATTTATACTTAACTAAACTTTAAGTAAGTAGCGTTTATTTATTTTATTGGTTTTTGTTTTTTACATTAATTATTATTTTTGAGAATTTGAGAAAACCAAGTTATTGACATCAAAAGTACAGATATGAAATTCTCATACGACTTTCTCTGTTATTTCAATTATATATAACAATCTTTAGCGCAACAGCACAGAAAGTGGGAAGGCTGGCAGACGGCGATTTTTATAGAAAAGGCGTCTGGTAAGTATGCCGCCGTTCTCACCAGCGTCTTTGCTCTTTGCTAGAACTGTAACCGTTATCTATAATTAGACACTAATTTTCCCCCATTTTGTTCATATAATGTCTGATCTCTCTCTGCAATTGTTACTATTGAATGATTCAAAGCTTTCAATTGGGTAATTAAGTCAATGTAAGAAATATTATTTCGAGATTAGCAGCTGATATAGTTGCAGCAAAAAAAAAATGCTACGGATGCTTAGGAGAACAAGTAAATAATAAATAATATATTCGAAATTGTTATCTATCACATAAGGAAACCACATAGAAACGGGAGTTTTCATGTAAATACCATTTCCATAAGTTTCTTTCTGACCTTGGTACTTATCTGCTAATGGTACGATGATTTTGCAAGCTGCAGCAATATAAAAACTTCTCGTTTCTTTATTTAATTTATCTTGTAAAACTTTAGTTTTACTGTCACCGTAGTTGTAGTACTTTGGTAATGTTATTTAGTATAATAACTACATTTTCTCTATTTCAGCCAATACAATACATCGAACAAAGGAATTGCGAAAGCTAAAAAATATTTACTTTTAGTTGCGGTACCTATATCGTTGTTTTCTAATGTTAATGCAACGGATTTGACTAATAGTATTATATGGGATACTATTAAGATTAAATATATCACAAATTGAATTTTGTTAAGTAATTTCAATTTTGGCTGATAATTTAAAAATATTCCACCAATCTGTAAGAGATACCAAAATTCATTTTTAACCGTATCATATATAATTTGGTCATTATCCATAATTATAATAATTTAATCATTTATACTGCTTTAACAATCACTTAACATGAACTCTGCTAATAGATGTACTAGTACTAAATAAAACAATGTTAGATAGTTGAATGATACTTTCTTAATTTACTGCGGATTTTATTCTTGTTCCGGTGGAGGGAATATTGAGCGGTGACCAGTTTTAATTGCCTCACTTTTCGTACACATTATAAATTTTGTCTTTATTAATTATGGGTATAACAATAGCGCATGCTTTTGTAATTAAACTTTCATTAGAAAAACATTTTTTGAATCCTCTTGCTGAATTCAATGTGTTTTTAGCGAATGATCTTTGTGTGTGTGTGTGATTGCGAGGAAATGAGTGAGGGGGAGGAAACAAAATCACTCTAAAGCTAAAAAAAATCAGGAACTCAAATTTGATATTAGTTTGGGCCATACCATCGCATCCAAAATAAAATTTTTTGAATTAAATTGGGATTTACTGAATAGTTTTATTTTTGAAATTTGCGTGATACCCCCAAAATCGTTCTGTTCGTATTAAATTTACAAAGCCAATCGCCCATATATAAACCTATCACTTTTAGTGGGAATATATTTCTGAAAAAAATTGAGTTTTGACAGGTTTTATGGTCTGTGATTTAGACATAAATGCAGTTACAAAATTTTCTCTGGAGTGCTGAAATAGGTGCGGCCATATTTAAATGTGCTCCGCCTATCAGTATGGTTTAGTAACGCAGCAGCGTGCGCGACACAGATGGCGACACTGACACAGGTGGGTGTTGTTAATAAAGAAAAAAAGTAAAAAAAAAGAAACATTCAATTTTTTTTTTACATATCAATTATGGAGGTCATTAGCGCCCCATGACTTATTTCTTTCTAGACCTGAGGTCACTCGCGCTTGATAGGCATGTGTTTTTCTATATGGCATCGCACACTATACTATGTCCAACAAGGTAATGTGAAACCCTAGGTTTCAGATATTTTTCACATAACCCTTCCTACTTCAACGATCTGCCGATGAGGGATTGTGGAGTACTGTTTGTGACCCCTGCCCCTTATCGCACTAGACCCTATATTTATAAATAACAGCAAACCAAAAGCAATTTTTTCCCTCTCCATAGAGCCTATCTTCCCCATTGAAATGTTATTGGTATGTAGAGTTGTGTGGTAGTTTGTGTAGCACGAGCGGTTTAGTAAAGGGTTTGTGAGTATATATGTTTAAGAGAGAAGAGAAGTAATAAGAAATAATTAAGAAAACACTGGTAGATAAATTTAGATATAATATTTTTAAAGAGATTTAAATTACTTTACAATATCACAATTAAATGCTTAATAAATCAATTGTAATCTAGAATAAATGTTAATCTCTTTCACTGGCACTGAGTTTAAGAGAACGACTCCTGATGCAAGTGTTCTGGTAGAATGTCTGTTTCAGACTGTTCTTGTTTGAAAGCAGAATCCAGACTGTCTAAAGAATGCCCTGCTCTTACAAAACAGTTGACCAGGTGGCATTGTATTAGCATAACGGATACTTGTGCCTTTTGTCTCTTTAATAGCAATGGCTTCAATACTACCTGACTCTTTTCACTGCACTAAGATACACTGTTTGAACTAGCTAAAATTAACAAAATTATTTTACTAAACAATTTCCACAAACTATTATTGTTCCATTTCGTTCTTCCGCTAGATTATCCCGCCTACTGGAGAAGATTTTTGGCACGATTAATTTTTTTATCTTTAATTAACTTTAGGGCGTGGTAAATAGCATACATTCCAGCTATTTTCACATATGCAAATTGAGCAAGTATCCAGTTAAGAGTAACTTCCTCCATGTACACAGCGCTGCCTATGACCTGTCTATGAATATAGTTTGAAATGATAATACACATTTAAAAATTCTAGTAGCATTTTCTACTGATGGCGGACAGAGACGGACGCTCGTAGAAAGATATGACGAGGCAGGAAAAGACAAACCCCCCCCTCACTTGACCAGCCGCATGCAGCAACTCCATAGCCTGACCTCGAGAGGTCGCGTCCGCAAGCGTTGTTGACTGAAGTCATGATTATGAGGGCTCTCAAATGTGGTAAGGAATAAGGTAGGCCTCTATATTTCGGCGGTCTAGGACAGGTGAGCAATTCTCTCTTAAGCTGAGGACTGTACATTGAGGCTCTGCAAAGCAATGCCTTTGCAAGGAATCTGTCCAAAACTTGCAGGCGTGACTCGCAAGTTGAACTGGAACCACATTTTCTAGTTTGGAGCGGTTGTTGTAAAATTAATTTTTAATTTCCTGCTCTCAGTTCCTCATTTATATCCCCAGAAATTTCAGGGTATCGAGGGTCTTCCTTTCTTTTCATTAAATATCCAAGGTAGTATAGGAAAATGATGTGCAAATTAATGTACTATTGTGTATAAAAGGAACAAGTCTTTGTTCTAAAAAACTTAAGCTCATTCCTTTTAGTCTCTTTAGCAGCTCTGTCTATTACCAGTTTTTAGGGATTCTTTGACCTTGACGAGATCACTTCCTGATAAATAAATGGAAGCTCATGGAAGCGATACTTTTTAAAGGTACTCCTACAACTTCGGCTAAACGGTTAACTTACAATACTCAATACCAATCCCTGTTGTGTGCAGTTATCAAAAATGTGTGTACCTCTAAGGACCGACCTCAGGCGCACTCCGAAGCCTTCGCGATTCTAAAAAAATTACAGAGGAATCTCGGCAGTTTCCCTCTTAGTTACCATTCATAACAATTCCACAAAATCGCATGTTTCCATGCCGTTTCAGAAGCCTTCTCAAATTCAAAGAATACGGCCAGAATGTGATTCCTTAGCGTTTTGCACACAGATCTCGTTTTAACTTCTGGGAGATTTATTTGATCCAACGTGGAACGATATCTGCGAGATTCGGCTTGATGCTGACGTAAATAGTTTTCCAGCACTTATGTTTTAATCATCAAGAAGCCTATGTAGTCTTGGTTCACGAGACCTTAAACCCATTCCTGTCCATCCTCCTACCAGTCTGTCTATCATTAGATATATGGTTGCATCTATAATTATAGATTCGAAAAGCTCATTGATGGTTAGCGGTTCGTTGTAAGCTTCATCGATAACAGTCTCAACTCGAGTAGCTATAGCTGCGCAGCATCTTCGCCGTAGCCTTCGCTGAGTAAACTTATGAACTGAACACTTCGGGATGTGTTGGTAATCTAGGTGTTTTCAGGTCCACCAGAGAGGGCTCTTGTTTTATTTCAGAACTCCTTTAGCGCTGACGATGTAGAGATCTTTGACACATAAGAGGTGAGGTTGCCGATTTGACTATTTTGATTGCACACCTCTCCTTGGTTATGGTCCAATGTGGTATGATATCTGCGAAATACCGCTTGATGCGGCTATAAAGTCTTTTAAATGTCGTAATATTTTCTTCCGCTGATACCTTTTGAATTTATTTAAGGTCTGCCTTTTAGCTGCATTGACTAAGATGGACTGGGTTCCATTATAAGACAATCACTTAGTTTTCCTTAATTTTAGTCTTCAACGAGTTAATTGCTACCAGAATTTGTTCCATATCATTTGTGATTTCAATTATAATTTACAGAAGTTAAAAAACCTAGACGAAATACGTCGAATTATTTTAAATTGGTCCATCGAATAAGTAATAATTAAAAAATGCAATATATGTACAATAAATCATGTAAGTAAACCAGTGTTTATTTAAAGCCAAAGTTTGGTTCAGATGTTACCAGTATTTCAGCAGATAAATAGTATTCGTCTATGAAAGGGCAACAGAAATTTGTCTAGCTGTATTACAATCACGCTCATAATCTATCCGAAACTCAAGATATTGTAGTAAATTAATTACTTTTTAAATGTAGATAACTATTTGCTCGAAATACACTACCACTACATTCGCACCAAATTTAGCTCCAAAAAAGAGTTTAATCAATGCTTTGTATACAAAGATAATAGAGTTTCCTCAAGCCGAACCTAAAACGAAACTCATATACTCTTTATATACCTGCAATTAGCAGTAATTATAATAATGATAATAACCATTTATTGTTACTAATATCATATACATTAATATCTTATAATGTCATAGATACATTATTCAACTTTTACTTGCTAATAGTAACAAATCGACAATTGTCGTGGTGACCTTTCGGTTTGAGTTCAGATTAAAAATAAATATTATCTTTAAAAGTACATAACATATTTTCCTGTTAAATTTTCAAAATGATTACAGACAGAAATGTTAATGAAAACAAAATTAATATAATAAAATAGAAACAAACTTTATACATCTATTTATGAAACCGAAATAATAATCTATTATTTATAGTTTCAAATCTTACATATACAAGTTATACACTTAATAGTATCTTAATTCTTGTAAAACTGTACCACTTCATTAACACTTTAATATAATATTTTCCGCTCTGTTGGAATGGACTAATAAGCCTCAAAATAACCTTCTCCTTTATAATAAAATCTTGTATCATCACTTAGATTAATGCATTGTTCAACATTTCTTCTGACCGCAGCTAGTCCTATAATATCCCAGTTTATATATTTTAGCTCTTGTAATAATTATTTCAGTTTATTCTTATCTTTTAAACAATTGCAATTGGTGAATATATATTTCTAAATATATTATTCATAAATATATTTCTAAATATATTTTTTCATAATATATTGTGTGTAAATTTCTCCATTTCTCTTCTTTTCCTGCTAGTATTCAAGCAAATTTACAAGTAAAATGAAATAAAAAGCGTTGATATTTTGACCAATCATTTTAGAATGGATGTAGATTCATTTTCATCTTGTTTGTATAAAAAAAGTGAGTGTATGTTTGTTGTTTAGTCATTTTTTTTTTTTTTGGCGCATGGATGCCATGGTCATTAGCGCCACCCTAATTGTATTCCTTCACAATTCTTTGGCTACTCGAGCTGGGATGGCACGTACTAATCTATGTGGCTTCCACACACCACAACTTGCCAGCAAGTTACGGTGGAGCTCTAGATTGTCGACTGCTTTTCCACACATCCCCTCTTATATCATCAAGCTAGTCGACGAAGGGGAGTGTGGAATATTGTTTGTGCCATCCCTTAGTCTACTAAAACTAGATTTGTAGATTTGGGCAAAACAAAAGCACTTTTATAACTATGAATTTCATTATACACAGATTATCTACATAAATAATAAATTTGTTATGTAACCGATCTTAAGGAGGCTATTTGTAACACAAACTAAACTTTAGTCATTGTTATTTTGTAGCCTGATTAATGATTAGTATGAGAGAAACGGCTGCCACGTAATTTTGTTTTATTTAAACTGACCAAATTCCTCAGTAATGTACATCCATTGTGAATAGAAATATTTAGAAAAAAAAGACATGAAACAAGTGTCTCAAAAATTATTAATTTGAATACAAGTGGCAACAAAATTACTTGGTTTCCAGAATACATAATCCGTAGAATAGTAGGCAGAAATTGTAAGACAAATCACAGCAAGATCTCCATGAACCCGAAGGCAAATAATTAGTGATATAGAAAAAGAGAAATTTAATGAACTGTAATATCACTAATAATAAATAACTGGATATTGCTGATTTAACTTTTCCACGAACTATTTATATTGAATGAAAAACTTCAATTTCAATCTGAATGTCAATTATACGACGTCAAATAACCGGAATATTTAAATATCACATTGGAAAAAGTTTCGTGTCAGTTGGATACTTTTAATGTTATTTAGTTAAAACATTATTAAATATAAAAATACGGAGTATTATTTAGTCCAGGTACAGGTGTCGTCAGCATATCAATAAAATATTCAACAACTCTAGACAGTGTAGAAATAAAATTATAAAGAGTAAATAATAACTATGTGATATTTATTATACTTATGCAGACATCATATTGATACCAGGATACAAAATCAATAGATCAATTGCATGTTATAGATAAAAGTATATTTATTTTAAATAATATATTCACTATCAGTGTGAATTATGTGATCTCACCAAAATTGGCAATTCTCTTTTAAAATATATTTAGTTATATAATAACAATGTTTACACTATCTCAGAATCTATAAAGATCATAGTGACTTACTATTGTTATCTCTCTTAGAAGTTTTACAGGTATTACTTCAATTACCTTTATAGGTAATTATTTCAATGAAAAATCTTGTTTAGAAATTTTTTACTAATTTTTCCTTCTTAGGTATTTTATAAATTACCAATTTGTGCTATAAAATGTTTTTATTAAAAAAATGTAAAAAGTCCAGTCATTTGTAACATAATAATTACTGTAATATAAAATTAAAGTGAGCTGTAAAGAAATCCAGACAATTTTCAATTCATTGTTGAAAAAGAACGCAAAAGAGAACTAGGCTTAAATGCTATAGTGGTAGGGCTCGACACCGCTATAGTGGTATAAGAGAAACAGACTAAGAAGAAGAAGAAGAAGAAGAAGAAGAAGAAGAAGGCTTAAATGCTGCATACAATGTCGTAAGTCTACCAGTTTGTATTTTAGCCGTTTATTCTAATGGGACGAAATAAAATTGTTAAACACTCTTAAAAAAATTTGTCACAGGAATTCATAATTTTCAGTTAAAAACTGTTCTTACACCTGGAGTTTGTAGCTATTATAATACTGTCTTTAATTTTATGTATGTGGCGCAGTTCCCCAAGTATTGACAGAGATTTATCTTTAAAGATAAAATTCTACGCGAGAGCTACATAATTCAATCAAAATCTAGTTTCTGGCAACAACATAAAAAAAGGAATCACATCATTTCTAAAATAGGTGTTGCTGAATATTAGGAATTCCTTAGAGAAACGTTTGTGAGTGTTTAACATCAATTTTATTTTGTTCCATTAATATCAGTTTTCCTGTTCAACAGTGGAATGAAAATTTGGAATGAATTTTTCCGTTATTGCTCACATTAATCTGAATAATATGTTAGGAATAACTTGATTTTTTTCCATTTTTTTATTATTTTATTTTATTTTGCTTTTTCGGCTAACCAATAAATATCATATGCCGATACCCAAGACAACCCTTTTTCTATTATAATTTATAAATTAACTACGGAGGGAAAAGTAAAAAAAAAAAATTCTAAACTAATTTATTCAAAGAAATTAATAGCTGTACATAATAATCCAATCACAGTGTAGAAAAGAAAGTGTGAAATATGGGTGCATGTTAAGCCTATCAGAAATTTAGAATTCTCATGTTGACCACGCCTACATTTGACACCTTCAGTTCTACCTTGTGACGTTAAGTCGCCTTTAATTGATCGACTAAATTAGAAGGTTATAGAAAAATTTCAAATGTTAAATGATAACAAAAGAGCATTTCAACAACATTCAAAATTAAATTAAGCACAAACTATTCACACGCTTCGCATGCGTACAAGGGTAATCACAAATCAGTAGGCAACTAATCAGAAACTGCTTGTTGAAGCAAATCATATTTTTGTTTTGCTACATAATTTAATTACACAAATATCGATAAGTTTTTGAGAATCGAGCAATACTCTCATTTGTATAGTTACTTCCTGATATTGAACTATTACATCATCTCCAACAATTAGCATTTATCCGCCAATTTATTATGAGCATAAGTAAGCCTTCCTTTGGCCATTATATCATTTGAATATTGAACAATATGGATAATATTGCTGCTCTTTCTAAACACCATTTACCTAATCTTTCAGTTTCAATCTTTGATATCCTTCACCGATCCACCCAACGAAAATACATTCCGGTAGAATACTTTCAATTCTTTACTACTTCTGATGTAAAAATGATTACTCTATTCATAATAATGACAGCTACTATTTTAATTAAAACATTAAATTTACTATAATTCAAACTATTTATTTTACTATTAATTATTGACTCAAACTATTAACTTTGTATAGCAATCTCACAGATCGCAGGTCTACAATACAAGTAAGATTTTGGTAGCGATACTTTATTTCTTCGTTTTGTTGAAAGTTCAAGAACACTACAGAAATTAATCTAGTCTACTCTACTGTATGCAATACGGACACACTGTATGGCTCAGCAACTTAATTAGGAAACCTATGAACGGAGTTAAATGACGTCACTGCTACTAGAAAGCTTTGGCAATGAGCGCAGTTTAACAGCCGTTTAGGTAACATTTCTGAGTTGCCTTGCTATATTCAATCCAGTTCCTAGCTACTGTCACAGGGGCTCAATCTAACCCCATCTCAACCACTCCTTCAGATATTCCAACCCTTCAAACACTAACTCCCTTGAGTATACCTAACTTTATTGATACCTAACAATAAATTGCAGACGATAACATTCGGCCATTCTACAGTTTGGACGTCATCGTCCTCTGTTACAATATTTCTCGGCAATCCTAAGTTCATTAAGATAAATGTATTAGGATTCACAACTCTGAAACATTAAGTTACAATTAAACATTAGATTATAAATCCAATTTTACTACAATATATACTCTACCATATGCAATACATGTACACATACGCAATCAGGTTCCCAACTCAAGTATTAAATACGGGTTCAATTTTAACCCCACACAAAATTTCAATTTAAACAAAAATTACAGAAAATATATTATTCGCATATTTCACTGAAATATCAGAAAGTGAAATAAAAAAAAGATCTTCTATATACTTTATGTTAAAATACACAAATAAATTTATATGAAAATGTAGATATAATCAATTTCAACAAACAAAACCTACATAAAAAAACACTCTGAAAGGTATAGAACCAAAAAAAATCGAATACTTATATTAAGTTGAGTACATGTTAAACAAATTTGAGTTTTGTTGAACATAAACATCATGCCAGCACAATCTTCTGTCACTTTTTATATTTCACAAACATCAGAACAGTGGAACTACTGCGAAACTTTCAGAGAACCGTATATTGGATTGATTTATATCGACATCAATTTTGAGTATTATGTGACTAATTGCCAAATATTGGAGGCATATATTTATATATAATATTCTCTGAATTGTATGTAATTGTGTTCATTAATCTTTTATCATTTTATATTACACCATTGTGGGACTGTTACAACGAGTGGCGTAACTAGGATTTGGAGATACCCTCCTCACGAATTCATACTGGTGGGTCTAAAATAAAAAACAATAATGCAATTATTTATTAATTTATTTTTATTTTAATTTAATATACATACACACTCTCTCTCACACACACACACACACATATTAGAATAATAGATACTTCCGGGAAACCGCTCCACAAAAAATGGGAATTTAACCAAAAGTAAATTTACAAAATGATTTATAGTCATTTCCCTGATGTTAAATAATGTTTTAAAAATTAAATTGCATTGGAAAGTTGGGCGATAAATTTCCGTGGCAATGATTTAGTAAAATTTCAATAGATTTTGAATATTTCATACTCTAACGATGAACTATTAACCGTTTTTTTTTTTTAAATAAGTGATACTTACTTAACTCATCAATTTGATTTTTTTAATTTTTATTTAGCCTTACATTGTGAAAACATCGAGCTAACATGGAGCTGTGACGGCATGTACTAGCCTGTATGACTTCCACATACACTATTTTACACAGCAAGGCAGAAGGTGATGGATGCCCTAGGTGTTCAGTAACTTTCCACATATTCCCTCCTATATCGTCAACTCAAAATTTGTTATTCTCTTAATAAATAAGTTTGCTTCTAATTGGTATTCCTGTTTTCAACTTTCAAACAGTATAATTTTGTTAAAGCTATTATTATGTTCACAAAAAAAAGTTAGTGGCTCTTAAAGAATTTATTCAGGACGACCATCTTGTAGAATACATTTTTTTAAAAGTTAATTCAAAATTCCCAGTAAATTCTATAAATTCTCATTTATTAATAATATTACCGCAAAAAGATACATTTCTTACTAATTCCCACCAAATTACTAATTTCATTACTGCGTCATTAATTACAAGATTTAACTTGTGATTTGGACAATGAACATAGTGTCTATAATGAAATGTGTTAAATATTTTTAATTCATTTGTATCCTTTTATCACCCCTGTCTCTCACTTATAACAATAGCTACATTATAACTTGCGTAGGTTATAAGGTTATGTATATGTGTTTTTTGATAAAATGGAATTATTATAAACTACGATTTGACATTTGAAAATAGTATATAATAAATAGCATGTTTTAAAGGATAGTTTATAACTAAATTTTAATATGGTGTAAGTATGCTCAGTGTTCAATCATCATTTTTATTAGGGGAGGGCCTTATGTTTTCAATATAAATTTCAGTTTCATTTGAACAAGTTTCAAATTTGAAATTCGAAATACTATAATTTATTCATTTATGAGTAGAATAATTCTATTTGGATTTTAAGTTGTAAATGGTTAAACAGTAGGTAAATGATGTAAATAAAACAATTTTTCCTTATGACTTTTTGCACTCAAACACTCAAAGATAGGTGAAACCAAATGCGGGTAAAAGATATTAACAAGGCAAAATAGAATAAACGCGAGAGGATTCAAATAAAAAATAAAAAATTAATTAATTAATATAAATATAGATGAAATTAATTGCGCACATTTTAATTAGAAGCACAGATGGTGGAGACTGGTCGCAGCTAAAATTGTAGCTGAGAGATGCGTGTGAAAGTGTGTAGGTGTGAAAAGGAAATGTATATAGCTAAATTTAACAGAAGCGAAAAGCATAATTTTGACGAATTAACGAACATGAAAACATAAGCTATGATTTATAATTAAACAGATACCATAAATAGAAGAGTGAAGCAATTTATATTCATTCACCAAAACAGATGCAATATAAAAGAGAATCAAGCTTTTCCATTGAGGTTATAGAAGCAGAGAGCCAGAAAGAGGAAGGTAAATACTACAACAAGCGAAAGTTTTGGGGTATGGTCCGCCAAAGTAAACTATTTGGCCGTTATGAGAATCGGCCGGACAGTATTATTCATGAATTTTAAACTGAAGCTACTTAGGTGACTTGAAATATACTACTTTACACTGAAATAATTAAATAATGTTTTATTATTATGATGATATTATTATACAATGGTTTCTTTGATAGTTGGTCTATGGAATTGCTGAAAAGCTTACTCCAATGCCATCGCTTTGACAATATAATCCATTCTTCATCAGAGCTTTCCCAGAATATATTTTTTCACCGACCATTACAAGAGTGTCCAGCTGGGTTGCAGGTGGTGAGGTTTGAAGAAAAGGAGCGAGGAGACACAGACAGTAACCAAAGGTTTGCTGGTTAAAAGAAGAATTTTGAATACACTTGAGTTTCCTGGTTGAGACCCAGTCAATGGTTTGCCAAAAACCGATGTTTCTCAATGTTACAATGAGCGACCCTCTTCAGGGTCGTTACACCTTGAAAGCAAATGGCATGGCCTTACGTTGAGTTAGGTAAGGGGTTGCCTTATTCGCTTTCAAGGTGTAACTACTCTGAAGAAGTTCATTGCAATATGGGTGAAACGTCGGTGTTTAGCAAACCAATTACACGGTCTCAACCGGGAAACTCAAGTGTTTTTCATGAAAATAACCGCAGGAACCTAAAAGAACACCAGAATTTTTCTTTTTTTTTGCTTGGGCAGCACACTGAGGTGTTCTCTCTCACTCTGACACTAATGCCATTTATGAATTCTCTAAAACAGTGAACATAAATTTATACTTAACTAAGCTTTAAGTAAATAGCGTTTACTTCTTTTATTGGTTTTTTGTTTTTTACATTAATTATTATTTTTGAGGATTTGAGAAAACCAAGTAATTGACATCGATGGTACAGAAACGAAATACTCTACGACTTTCTCTGTGAATTCAATTATAGATAACAATCTTTAGCGCAACAGCCCAAAAAGGGGGAAGGCTTGTAGATGGCGATTTTTATTGAAAGGCATTTGGTAAGTATGCCGCCGTTCTCACCAGCGTTTAGTTCTAGTCTTTGCTAGCTGCTTCGCTGGTAACTTTAACCGTTATTTATAATTAGATTAGATTAGATTGACCATAGGGTGGTCCCGCCCGATCACAGGTATGGCAGCCTAAGTAGCCAGTAGAGAGGCTTACAAGCTAAGTAGCCAGTATGTAGCGTATGAATCACTGCCCCTCTTCATGAGTGTGTGAGGGCTTTCTTAATCAACTCTTTTTGCGCTATTATCTCCTGTGGTCTCAGTATACCAAAGATCACATTATTTATAATTAGTAAAAATGGTTGTAATATATAATAATTCTTAATATCTGTTTAAACGCCGTGAAACACTCATACTACTTTCTCTCACTGCTATTAATACAATACAATGACATCAGTGACATAGTAAGGCAAATGGCACACAGAGCATAGTATTTTTTTCGCTCCTCCCGTAATATTGTCGACTTATAGAATTTGCTAGAAAATGAGATGTTTGCTGCAGTAAGCCAAAAAAAAAAATTGGAGATTATAAATTTTGAAATCATGAATTTTGAGCATACATAAGTATAATTATAATAAAATACATAATGAAATTCATGTTTACATAGGTGAAAATTTCATAAAAATAAATAATAATAGTTCAAGAAATAGTGAAAACTATATTATATACTTGGTTTCTATATGCCTGAAAACTGGCAAAATATTGGTGAATTTTTTTCCCCACTTTTCAAACATCAACATGAACTAGTCCTTTATCTTATTAGACCTTTCCTAAATCTCTTCCTCTATTTTCTTTAGAATAACTGTAAGGTTTATTGCTTGCAGGTTTCTTGAATGCTACAAATCTTACTAGTTGTAGTAGTAATTATCTCACCTTGGCATATGTACTTCCTTTATGCAGAAGATAAATAGTCAGTTTTGGTCGGGCTCTGACCCAGTCTTTTATTTTACAGTTTTGGGCCATTGTTTATCATAGTCCTTTATATTGTCTGAATCCACAGATTCGTTTTATTTTCATTTAAAATTACACTTACATGAAATTTATAATAATGATTAATCATAGTATACATTAAAAAAAATCTGGTGTGAGCACACTGAGCAAGACAACTTCTCTTATCCAGTACTCAAAATTTATTGGACAAGATTGTTATAGTTAAGTGTACCACATTTAATGAAAGTCGTTCGAAACGTTGGGAAAAACACTGCCAGTAAAACTGTCCGGTTTACGAATGTCGTTGAAACTCGGAAGTTTGGGTCTAATATAATTGTCTAGTTATTGCGCAATTGGATGACAGAAATTGCATAATCAACTGTGATAGCATTTTAAAGAAAAACATAACCCCCCCTCCACCAAAAGTCCCCTTAAATGAATTTATCAGGGGAAAAGTTTCAAATAAAAGTTGTAGCTCTTATATGTATAGTTAACAACTCTGGTTTAAAGAAAATCGTTGGAGCCATTTTCGAGAAAATACCAGAAAACTGAAAATTATATTTCAGTAAAAACGCACTTTCGGTTATCTATTTTTTTCAAACTCGGAATTTCAACAACATATTTAATTCTAATTAACATTATTTAGATGACAGAATTGTCTAATATACTGAAACAGCAGTTAAGATGAAAACCTAACCCCACCCCTCCCCCAGAAGTGCCCTTAAATGAATTTTCCTGGAGGAATGTTTCAAATAAAAGTTGTAGCTCTTTGTATGTGTAGTTGATATAGCAAGTTTAAAGAAAATCTTCGGAGCCATTTTTGAGAAAATTGCAAAACGTAAAAAAAACAACTAGTAAAGTGGTACTTCCGGTTGAGGAATATTGACACATAACGCACCGTCAGATCCCATGGTGATACCTCAACGTAATATCAAGTTTGATCTTTCTACGATTTTTCGTTTTTGAGCTATGCTGTTCACACACACACACAGACCACACAGACACACACACCACACACACAAACACAACACCAAGACCATTCGCTAAAAAACCCTTTTGGACTCAGGGGACCTCAAAACGGATATTCCGCGTGAAAAACTCGATATCGGAAAATTACACGATTACAATACTTCCTCTTACTAGGAGTAAGAGAAAGTAATACATTATCCTGGGATTCTTAGTTTTTTTAGTACACCTCACAAAAGAAAGTGATAATTTTCAATGCTCATTTATAGAAAACAGTGATTTTTGACATTGGCCCTTTTAGAACCAAGTCACAGAATTGTATTTGATTATTTTTTACAATTTTTTAACATGGTAATAATAATTGAAGTATATGAAAAGTAATCATATAATTATCACATTTCATCCCCCCCCTTGAAAAACAATTATGCTGTAAACCTTAATGTTGGTGAATGAGAGAGATGTGTATACATCTTCCCATTCTATCCTCTGTAGCTTCTTATTCCGGATCTCTTGATTGTCGTCCAGTTATATGGCTCGAATTTGAGTACTAAGTCTGCTAATAAAATTGCCAGCTACGCTGATAGTGTAGTGAAATTGTCCATCTTTGTTTTTACTATTGTACCAAGTATCACTTATGAGTAGGTTTTATTATACTGTCTGATAGCTACTTCTTGTCCCGGGGTGAAATAATCTATCCTTGAAATTGAAATCTTCTTTTGAATGGTTGTCACCATATTGATTGAATGTCCAAGCGGCAAACGTTAAGTGTATCTGGCAAGTCTCTTTTAAGGGCATTTCTTTCTCCAGTTGTTGTTGTACTTGAAATTAAATGAATTAAATGAAAAATGAAATGAAATGAAAAATTTTATTCTTGTCCCGGGACATAAGTCCCTTAGGAACAATAATACAAAATACAAGTGGCCTAGTATGTCTGGCCTTGACAATTATGTATATATCATTAGTAATAATTGATAATAATAATTATTGAAAATGATTAAGCCATGAATGATAAGGAGGAAAGAGAGGAATCTTAAGGGTTCGGAGAGACTTGTGAGAATAAGAGGTGGTGAAAAAGACGGGACTTGAAGGTATCAATAGTGGAGGCACGACGAATAGACAAAGGTAAGGAGTTCCATAAATAGGTGGCACGGAATACAAAGGATTTTTTGAAAAGCGGATGTATGGTGGGAGGGAGTATAAAGATCGGAAGGACGGGAGCGTGTGTTACGGGTGTGGACAGACGATTTTAAATTTCAGAAGTTTAAAGATATACGAGGGTCTTTGAAATTGGATGACTTGAAAGAGTAAAGAGCCTAAGAAGTACTGGCGACGATAGATAGGGAATCCGTGTAACAATCACAAATAAGTCGTTACATGTGTACTAATATATAAGTAAGGATAGTAAAACAAGATGAATGAAATTTATTGACGATCGCGTCAATTTCGACTTTATTTGTATGCGCCGAGTTTTTGTATATAACAAAATATCTAAAAGTCGCGGCTAAAAAGAGAACATTTTGAGCATATTTGAAAAAAAGAGAAGTGAACAAAATAATTTTGTTAAAAAAGAGAACTTGTTCTCTTGAAAAGTGACCTGTTGGAAACCGTCCTATAATAGTAGTAACATTGATTTAACAAACAACATAGATAGTATGCTACATAACCATAGAAAAGTGAAATATTTTCTAATTACCTTATGAAAAATTACACTTGTGAATGAAATCTATAGTCAGGTAGATTTGATTAACATTAAACCAAATAAGATTGTTTAATACTGAAGTGTTTGCAATTGACTGAGGGTCATACAAGAGTACGATTGGCTGTGGTGACTATAATATCAAAAAATGGTGGGATATATCTACATATTTATTTATGTGTGTGTGTGTGTGTGTGTGTGTGTTTTTATATGTATGTACTTGTATTTTATGTATAATTATAAATGTTTTAAAAAAAACCACAAGTATAAACACAATATCAAATAATACAGAAAAAGAAATATAATTGTAAACATACAGACATAAATATAATATAACTAATAAATATAGCATAAATAAATAATAAAATAATATCTTGGAATAAACCGGCCATTTATTTTCATTTTTTTTTTTATTCAAGTTATCTTCAATAAATCTGGTGTGAATCACACACACGGCATTCTCTAGTAAAGACAAACTTCTCTGGTCAACCGATTTTCTTTAAACTCGGAATTATAAGCAACATATTAAAATTGAATTAATATTATTCAAGTTTAAAGAAAAAAAAATTTAGTTTAGTGTATGAAGACTATGTTATCGAACTGTTTTGACAAAACATCCGATGGGCGAACGCCCGAAACCAGTCGATGACCACGAAAAGAAGTAGGCTATCACGGAAAATATCACTGATGCTCTCCAGCTCTGACCCAACCACAACAACAATTAAAGAAAAAAGGTTGGAGGCATTTTCGAGAAAATCTTAAAAAAAAAAGAGTATAAAATCCGTTCAGTAAAATGTTACTTCCGGTTTGACCTGATTTTGACCAAAATCTTATTGTTGGGTCCCATGCTGGGCACTTAAACTAGATATCAAGTTTCAACTTTCTGGAATTTTCTACAGAAAGCTAAGACTCCCTTCGCATTGAATCCTTTAATGAGGTATAATTAAATGAACCTCATAATTTACCTATTTTTCAATATTATTCCCTAAATAGGAATTTTGAGAGTTTTTGGGCATCTCTCTTTATAGACTTTTCAAAAGGGCAGTAAAAAATTTTATGTCTTGAAATATAAAATAGACATAAAGACTTCTTCGTAGCTGTGAAACTTGAAGCCACTGATGATGGCTCCTGAAGGGAGGCGCTTAATTAAGATCGCAGGCTTTACTTTATTTTCAAACAACTCACACATTCTCTCTCGCTCTCTCTCTCTCTCTCTGGTACTGACTATTAGATGTTCAAAAGAAAAACAAAAACTCTCAAAACTTTAGCAATACTTTGCCGGGATGCATCCACTCCATGGTTTAAGACGCTTGAATTCAGGCGCGTCTTTGTAAACAAATATGGCAAAACTAGCACTCACTTCAAGACAAAGAGATTAGAGAGGTAGTATAAGTGTTTAAATTTATTATTAATATATCGAAAAAACAAGGAGGTAAATATCTTTGGTAAATCTTCATTTATATAGACATACTTTACAATATCATAAAGGATTTGCCGTTGACATGTTATTAATAACATTTCAAAAAAAAGAAAAAAAACTAAAACCCTTCTTTATAATATATATAAAACTATTAGATTAAAACTTATAACACAGTTTTTACAAGAAAACTTTTTAAAAAGTTTGATAATGAAATTATATATATAAGCTACACTTTGACATACACAAGAATAATGGTTCTAACAAAGTTTGTAGTTGTTTAGATTACCCAGTATAGTGAATCTTTATTCAAGAAAGGAAACTTTATTTTAAAAGACTTCTTTAAACACACACATACGTACTAATAAACAAAATTTCCTAAACATGACAGAAACACTTATAGCTTTTCTTCTTTTCTTTTTTTCAATTTATCATGAATTTGCAAGGAATAAATTATATTTGGGATGATAAAGTTATTTCTATATGCTGATGGAATATCTTTAACAGATTAACCCAACATAATGCCAATGATATTTTGATTTCAACTCGGACTGCAGTAGCATTAAAAATGTGTATTACAAGAATTAGAAGAGACTTGAAAACTATAAGCTTCTTGCGCATCGTTGAAGATAAAAGCAATGTATATATGGAAGACATCGAGGCGCCAAACAGAAATAGAAAAAGATATCTATCTGAATGACTACATAAGTTCTCTACTGGCACGCAGTATTAAATGTTTAGGAACAGTCGTGACAAGAAGAATGTAGTAAGTGTAGAAGTAACCAACAGGATTGTTGCTGGCAATGGATGTATGTATGTTTGCACGCAAAAATAATACGTTACCGAACACTGTCACGAAGTGCAAAAATATTATACAAAACTAATTTAAGGCCAATAGTGGTGACATTTGCCAGAGAAACTTGAATCCTTTCCGTTGAAAATGAAAAATTACTACGAATCTGGGAATTATTATTTGTCTATAGGGAGGGACCAAACCTTTCGCTATCCAAAGCCCCTATGGGCTAATATAGCTACCTCAAAAAAAAAACAACAATAAACCGGGTCTAGAACAAATATCCATCAAACCCGGGTCTAACCCAACTAAGATTCACCGCAGTCCGAACAAATATGACAATAAACTTAAAGGGAAATAGCCTAAGCTCTTCCAAAGACATCCTCCTGTTCCGACCAAAGGTCCTCAACCTAATTTCCTCACAACCAATGCAATCTGTCATAAGATGAATGAGTGTTTCCTCCTTAGAGGTATCTACTCAAACCACAATGTCCAGTAAAGGATCCAACGATGCCTGAGGGAGTTCCCTGAAAGATTCAGCAACATCTCTCTAATAGCCCTGTCCGGACCCCCAACGAGCATTTAGACTCCCGACAACCAAATATGCTCATCCGTAGGGATGAATGCTGTAAAGCTATCCATGACTATGTATGTCAGACTTGTACCTGAAGATACACCAACAGCAGGCTCAAAGGGTAAGAGATTTTTGAGCTAATTTGGCAAACCTATCATTCTCCTCATTTCTAAAAATTTCCCTATGACCTAGTACCCGGACTAGAAGCACATCCTTCAAAAATGAAGGCTCTTACATTGTTTTAGAACATGCTAGTAACAAACACGAATCTGGGTAAGGAAAATTCTTAGATAGATATACCGTGGAGAATGGTCAGTGGAAAACTATAAAGTACAGAGAATCTATACAACTATTTGGCGAGCTCGATCTGGTTACTTTCATGGCTTAAATGGCCGGGCCAAGTGGAAAAAAGAGAGGAAGAAAGACTTCCGTCGAAAATGATGTATGGGAATCGTGGCAGAAGAAGGCTACGTGACATTCAACAAGACTTTGAATCCCTGGGGAGTTAGAAGGTGGAAAGAAAGGAGTGGGGGAGAGAGAGAGAGAGAGACACACACAGTTAGAGAGGTATGGAAGAAAATCATTGACGAGGCCCAGGACAGTTGTGGTATGGACAGGTAGATAGATAGTTATTTCATAGGTAAGATTCCTCTATCTCAACTTCTCATTTTGGAATATTTGCCCTATTTTTACACGTCATTAGCCCCAGAAAAGTATCATTTTGGAGCCTATGAACTTTAAAGAAAAAAAAGGAAAAGTAAGCGAACAGTAACAGTTTAAAAATAAAACATCGCTCGCAATTCAAATTTGTTATTTGGTTTAAATACTTTTTAAAGTTTTCCTTTGGAATCAGTCACTGACTAGCTATTTTGGATAATGAAAGCCTAATGATTTTTTTTTTTTTTTTAAGGCCCCAATGCTTTTCTTTTACCTTGGTGCATTAAGAACTTTATTAAGATCTTTTCCATTTAATTACATCAATTTCTGATAAACTAATGTTCTGAGAAAGCATTAGTGTTATCTGTTTCTCTAAAGTGCCAATTTGTCATGCTATGGCAAAAGTTTTTCCACATTAAAGAAAATTATGTATATATCGGGGAAAATTGTGAGTTCGATAAACTTTATTAAGAAAGAGCTGGTAGGTATATTATTTGAAATAGATACAGAGAGTTAACTTCCTTTTATAAAGCTTTTGTCACAAAACACACTAAAATATTGTAATTGATTAGTAGTTCTAAATGAAAAAAACCCTGCTATGATGGGTAAAATTCCAGATATTAACCAGTATTGCTTATTCCAAGTACATAATCGAAGTGAAATAAATTAATCGATTGTTTGTAATCAATATATGATTCAGAACAGAAATGTAAACAACCTCAATTGAGAGAGTTGCCTTTTATGTGGTACAAAATACATGGTTCCTTCCTGTGTTATATTTTGTTTATTCCCAACTACAAATTAAAAGGTTATAGGCCCACAGATTATTATGAAGAGTATTATTGTCAAGAGAGAATTTGTTATTAAGTTGGGTTCAGTAAATTAATAAAAGCAGATAGTATAACTGGCATCACTCCTTCACAAGTTTTTCCGCAGTTAACAGATGTCAAATATTAAGGTAACGTTTGAGTTAAGTTTATGCGCCTATAAGAAAGAATAATTAGAGATGCCAGAATTGAAAACACAGGCACAATTTTCAATAAAAAGCGTGCAAATATTGGCGTATGTCGATGACGTTTGTATAATTGGAAGGTCTTCAGCGGCTGTAGAAGAAACCTTTATTTCCTCAGACCGGGCAGCAAGAAACATGGGGCTGAGACCAAGTACCTTACAACGGATACGAGAGACTCATAACAGATGCATCCGGATCAACGATTACAACTTTGAAAGGGTTCGCGTATTTAAATACTTGGGATCGATGATAACGGTGGATAGTGATGTAAAACAGGAGGTAAACCAGGAGCTCATGTGCGCCAATAAATGCTACTATGGACTCCTGAGTTACATGAAATGCCGTAATTTATCCAGGACCACAAAATGTACGCTGTACAAAGTGCTAATACGCCCTGTTCTGATGTATGGAGCTGAAGCATGGACCATGACCAAAGCGACAGTGCAAAAGCTACTCGTCTTTGAATGAAGGATTTTAAGAAAGATATTTGGTCCAGTCAAGGAAAATGGACAGTGGAGGATACGTCACAACGAGGAATTGGCAAGTTGTATTCGGAAGTGCATGTTGTTAAATATATCCAGTTGGCAAGACTGCAATGGACAGGCCACGTTGTTAGGATGGAAGAAACTGCCATCTTCATAAGAGAAAGTTTGGCAGGGCGAAAATAAGATGGCTGGATCAGGTCGCGAATGATGCAAGACAGCTGAATGTCCGGAATTGATGGATCGCGGCTAAGGAGAGAGAATCATGGGCGTAGGATTCTTGAGCAGGCCAGGACCCAGTAATAGGTTGTAGCGCCAAGGAGTAAGTAAGTAGTTTATGCGCCTATAACTAAAATAAGATGTAAATATAAACATTTGATAAATTTACCAAAATCATTGTGTTAATATGTTGGCAATAGTAATGGACATAAGAGTAAGTAGAAAATCTTTGTCTGGCCACAACAGCTGGCTTAGCAATGCAGAAAGTTACTTGTATATCTTTATATGCGGCAATTTGAGATCTATTATAAAATATTATTTACATTTTGAGGTAGAAATTTTGAAAACCCAACTTAAACCAAACTGGCTGCAAACAGCAGATACTTCAACTTTGGGTATTTATGAAAAATGTATTCGACCATCTTGAGAGGGATATACAGTTATTCAGAAAATGATTTCGTTCAAAATTATGATAAATTTCTGAAAATCAGGCCAAAAAACTAATTAATACAATCAGATTATTTCCACAACTACTATAATGAATTAAAAACTATAAATATTAGTCCAAATTAAATCCTGTAATTAAAAAATGTATTAAATTAATGTAAAATACGGCTTAATTTAAGAAGGGGACGTATAAAAATAATTAGAATAGGAGATAGAATTCTAATAACTATTACTGTGGTATAGAAGCTATTTAGAACATTGTCCCCGGGGGCTTGGCAGAGTAATACATTTTCTTCGAGAAATATACATTAATTTCTTTTTTTTTGTTGAAAAAGTGCGTGAAATGTAATGATGTGGTGTTACGCCTTTATATCATTCATTACCCGTACCTACACTAATTGTGTTTCTCTTATACACTTTATATAAATTCCTTTTATATTATTTTAAATACCTCTTTCAGGATAAAAATAATTTGTGTAATTTCAAGATATCATTAATCGATGCTTCTCTTACAGTTTAGTACATAAAAAATAGTACTTGTAAAAATTGGTCGATTGTTCGATTATTTTTTTTTGTTTATTTCGATAACTGTCAGCAGATCGAAACTAGTTTCACATAATGATGTTATATCTTTATAGAGGAAGGGTTAGTTACAGCATTCCAGAAAAAACGACAAATGTCAATTTTCACAGGAAATTGTTCACAAACATATTTAACAGATATTTGTTTAGAAAGAGAATCACTTCAGATAGAATTCAGAAAAAAATTTGAAAAAAAAACAAATTCTTATCTTTTCTGGATTTCCAGTAAATAATAATCTACATGATTACTTTGACCTTCTCCTGTAACAGCAACCAATGAGAGTAAAGAGAAGAGAAACGAACCCAACCATTCTATCGGACTGGTGTGGGAGAAACTGTATAAATACAGCGACGGACAGGCCATGGGGATACAGTTCGATACAGTTCAATAGAGTTCACTATAGTTCATCATCTCGCCAATCACTTCGTGTCATTTTCATACCCACTCTACCTTAACCATTCTCTATTGTAAAGTCCAGGCAGACTATATACTACTTTATATATTATACTCTTTATTATTATACATAGTTAACCTGTTTAACCAAGTCTTCTCAATTCAACAACCAGACCTAAATTCTCTCCACCTAACACATCCATTATACTCCTATATAACCTACTTCATACCTTTCAACAATGCTTACGATAATATATATACAGGGTGTCCCAAGGTATATGGATAACGACTTTTTCTCAGAACCTAGTTAGCTATAAAAACTAAAAAATACGTGTCCCCATAGTTTTTTGTTAGAAAACCAAATTTAATTTGAAAATTTGTTTTGGTGCATCCAGAAGCGAGATACAGGCACCAACTTCATTTTTTCAAAAGGGGGTGTGGTTTTTATTTAAGAAATAGATTCCTCTATTTTTTGTAAGAAAATTTTACTTGAACGGTTTTTTTTCTTTGAGCGATATTTTACAAGTTTGCTCGAACTGGCCTCCCACCATTAGAGATGTATTCTTTGGTCGTAAGGTACAATTGGCAGGAAAAAGCATGTGTATGCATCTCTAATGGTGGGGGCCAGTTCGAACAAGATCTGTTAATTAATGAGGAGTAAAATTTATAATAAAATAGTACTTTTCTTCTTATTCAATCAAAAAACCGTTATAATATCATTTTGAAATTTTTTATAAGAATCATGTTTTCATTCCTAACTTGTAAAATATCACTCACAGAAAAAAACCGTTCAAATAAATTTTTCTTACAAAAAATAGAGGAATCTATTTCTTAAATAAAAAACCCCACCTCCCCATTTGAAAAAATGAAGTTGGTGCCTGTATCTTGCTTCTCGAAGCACCAAAACAAATTTGCAAATTAAATTTGGATTTGTAACTAAAAACTACGGGGACACGTATTTTTTAGTTTTTTCTAGCTATCTTAGTTTCCGAGGAAAAGTCGTTATCCATATAACTTGGGACACCCTGTATATATATATCGTCAACATTCTCTTGTAGTAAGCAGTGTTGAAAGATATGAAGCAGGTTGTATAGGAGTCTGTGAAATTAATGAAAGCGTTAAAGTGAGGTCTTAAATAGCATGGGGCAGACAAAAAGTTTTTCACATTTTCAAAAAATTGATGAATCTAAATTGATTCTATTTTACCCAAGTAAAACTTCCAACAGATACTTATTGTGACAGAATAGCAACATGTATCTTGCTATCAGATTTCATTATACGTATAGCCGCCACACGGTTACATGGAAAAAAGAGGATCAGCATAAAATTCATTTATAATACTCTAGAAAACAAAACATAACTGTGAAGTGTATCCTTTAATCAAAATGATTTATTCGCATTTTCCAATTTGGTAGAGGTGAACTTTTCATACGAAAGGGAAAAAAAGTAGGAGTGTCCTTAAATTGAAAATCAAATTGATGCAACATACCACTCCTTTGAAACTTAATCAAACTATCTAAGTGAAGCGACTCCTTTTTGAGTTCTTGATCTGAGGAGGAAAAAGAAAATCTGGTATGAAACACTCACACAACTTTCTCTTACAGCAATTCACACAGATATTTGTGCGCAAATGCTCTCCAAACTTCAATAATAATGCTACAAATTTTATAGTAAAACTGCCCATTAACCAAAGAGACTTCAAGAAGAATTCGGCTAATTTTTTCAACAAAGAAAATTGATTTTTCTTTTTATATTTTTTCAATAATTACTTTTTTTAAATATATTTTACCTTATTTTTAATAATCATCAATATCAAAGAATATAAACAAATCACAAAATAATTTTAAACCCTTACTGGCATAAAGATTTAATATAACCATATCGGTAAGAATAAAAGGGGGCACAATTCTTATAGGTAAGAAAATACGATGGAAACTTGAATTGTTGTGGTGGTTGGTTCCGCAGAGCTGGAAAGCATCAGAGACATTTTCCTTGGTAGCCTGCATCATTTTGTGGTCATCGACCAGTTTCGGACGTTCGCCCATCTTCAGGATGCGTTTTTCAGACAGTATGACAACACAGACTTGCTCAGTTAGTGTGAAACTAAGGTTTGCTCTGTGCGAGTCTGTGCTGTCACACTGTCTGAAAAACAAGTCCTGAAGATGGGCGAACGCCCGAAACCGGTCGATGACCACAAAATGAAGCAGGCTACCACGGAAAATGTCTCTGAAACTTGTTATTTTTTTTTTTAATTTAAGGTGCGTCAACATCTATGGTCATTGGCGCCCGGAGGATTCTCAGTGCACTGTCGGCCTCCGGACTGTTTCTCTCGTTACAGACAACACTGGCCATCATCAGACAGTGAGCTGTTGAGGCTCCTAGGAACAAAAAAAATCTAAGGGACAGCTGGACTCGAACCCGGGATCTCCGCGTGGCAGTTCTGCGCGCTACCACTAATCCCTTCCCTATATTTATATGTAATGATTTATTTATATTTTGTTAAAAAGTTTGAAAAAAAATTTGTTAATTAAAATTTTAATCATGCAATATAAAAGGAAGTTGTTTTTATTAGTAGGTTTTTTTTATCTTTTTAGAAAAATTACTAAAATGTTTTCAACTGTGTCATCATTTAAAGTTTTAAAAGAGAGTTAATTGAAATCTGTTTAGTGATAATAAGCATGTCTAATACTGACTTGGAAAGTATTTTCATAATTAAACGAACTGAAACTTAAAAGTAATGAAAAGCAAATTTAAAGACTATGGTATACTATAAAGTACGATTACAATACTTTCTTACATTGTAAATAAAATACGAAGTTTAAGTATCCTACCACAAAAGATATAAATATAGTTTCTTAAGTAATATACTTGCTGCTTTACACACACACACATTTGATGAAAGTTCAAAATTTGTTATCCAAAATTAAAATAAGTATCGTGCGATAAAAATGTTAAAAAATAGGAACAACTTAACATAGAGGGTATGATTTTTTTTTTTTTTTTTACATATTAATGGAGCCAAAATTTAAAACATTCAATTCACAAAATCTAATTACAGATCAAATCATGAATTAATTATCTATTTAGTTATTTATTGATATTTAATTAATTACATACAAATTAAGTTATTAATATCAAACAGGTCTACAGTAAAATTAACTGAATAAAACATTTTAATATGATTTAGATTATTAAATATAAGAGGGGAAGTAAGATGGATTGTGTTGTTAGAATAGTTTAGTTACACCTGGGGGATAAATGTGAAATATTAATGTGAACCTAATGTCAATGGATCTAACATGTACGAATACGAATAAATATTTTATTATATAAATATGATGATCTCCTATACACAAAAACTACTTACAAAAATTGTTCTCTTTAAATAAATAATTTATTAATATTTCTTATGTTCTTAAGTAAGTTTCGTCAATAGATATACGTCAATATATGGCCACAGTTTGAGTAGTTTATGAATAATTTCGATAATAGTGGACATCAGACTATAAAATGACGGTAAGGATTAAATTATGTTTAATGACATTTTAATAAATAAAGGTCTAATTAAAGCCCGACATATTATTATTTATTACGTATATTTTCACGTTTTGATTCTACATAACATTTTACTTTCTCTGACACCCTGTGTATGTGTATGTGTGCATGTGAACAAAATATTTCAAAAACAAAAACAAAAAAATCTGGTGTGAAACACTCACACAACTTTCTCTTACACCAGTTCTCAAAATTATAATTGACAAATTTTATAAATAGTATACCAAATTTAAATGAAATTCGTTGAAAACTGAAAAAACTGTTCAGTAAAAGCGCACTTCCGGTTTACTAATTTCCTTGAAACTCGGGATTTTGGCCATCTATTTATTTCTAATTAATTTTGTTTGGATGATAGAATTGCATAATAATCAACTATGATAGCAGTTTAGAGAAAAACATATCCCCCACCCCTCCCTTGAAAGTCCCCTTAAATGAATTTTCTCAGAGAAAAGTTTTAAATTAAAAGTTGCAGAACTTTGTATGTAAAGTTTATATAAGAAGTTTCAAAAAAATCGTCGAAGCCATTTTTGAGAAAATCGCGAAAAAGTGAAAAAATCATTTAGTAAAGTAAACGCACTTCCGGTCATCCGATTTTTTCAAACTCAGACTTTTGACAACATATTTAATTCTAATTAACATTATTTAGATGACAGAATTGTCTAATAAACTGAAATAGCACTTTAGAGGAAGGTGTAACCCCACCACTCCCCCAAAAGTACCTTTTAAATCGATTTTTCCGGAGAAATGTTTCAAATAAAAGTTATAGTTCTTTGTATGTGTAGTTGATATACGTTGGATGCATTTTTGAGATAATCGCAAAAAAAAACACCTAGTAAAGTAGTAAGTACTTCCGGTTGAGGAATTATGATAGATAACTACTGTCAGATTCCATGGTGATACCTAAACGGAATATCAAGTTTCAACTTTCTACGGTTTAAATAAAAGTTTCACACACACACCATTTGCTAACGGATATTTCCGGTGGAAACTCGACATCGAAAATTTGACATGATTACAATACTTCCTCTTACTAGGGAGTAAGAGAAAGTAAAAATAGCCGGAAACTCAATCTTGATATTTACATTTAGGTATTACCATAGCATTTGACTCGAAAATTTCGAACAAAATCCATCATCCGGATGTGCGACTTTACTGAATGTTCTTTTTCTTTTTTTTTTTGTAAGTTTTTCATGATTTTCTTGAAAATGGCTCCATCAATTTTCTTTAAACTTTGTATACTATCTTACCCATACATAAGTATCTATCACTTTGATTCATAATATTACCCAGAAAATTTGGTTAT
Source organism: Triatoma infestans (assembly GCA_011037195.1). Taxonomy (NCBI): domain Eukaryota; kingdom Metazoa; phylum Arthropoda; class Insecta; order Hemiptera; family Reduviidae; genus Triatoma; species Triatoma infestans. Next base: position 11,241 of record JAAEAF010013750.1, on the reverse strand, counting down.
TATACAATTAAGGCAATTTTGTTCCCCAAAGTTTAGCACGGGGAATAACATCACTTATTTTAAAAAAAATAGGAGGAATAGCATCAATTAAATACTACAAGAATAACGATAACTAAGATTATCCTGTTAGTTTACTAAGCATCCTAAATATTTTACGGATAAACTAAATTCATAATAGGGATTGGGATATTGTGGAATATATTATTGAATGGGCAAAATCATATTAGGAACATTAATTAAGGAAGAAATGATGTTTATGTTGAAGCAGCATGTAATCATAAACTAAGTTCTAAATTAACTAAGGAGGTCATAATAAAATTCTTTATGTAATGATATTATAAATCTATAAAGTAAAAAGCTAGGAGAGATGACGCACATTTCAAAGTTATCAAAGTATAGGAGATATATTAAAGAGGTAATTCTTATAAAACATATGTCAACTACTATTATCTGCAAAAAAAAGGTTATTTTTCAAAATAAAGGCATTCTCATTTATTCCAGAAACAAAGTACAAATACACTACATTTGGCCGTCTCTACTACTATGGTAGGATAGAAGACGCACCATAGGTAGGAGACCCTCCTCTGTAAAGGTAACATGGCTGATCGACATGAAAATTGGTAAACACTATATCTACGAGTCCAACTTTAACGACAGCTGGAAATCTTTCATTTCAATTGCAATTCATATAGTATATAAAAAAATTTACTAAACGTATGAAAATTCACGTTATGAAAGCACACGCTGATGCGTATAAATGTTCCTACAACACAAAAGAACACACAAAATAACCGAAGAATTTTGCAATATGTTCGCTTCTGATCTCTCTACTCCTCGACTAACTTCCTTGACGCCATATGGTGGCAAACAAGAGAAGTAAAGCCTGCGACTTCTCTCCTACCGTGTCATCTCTCCTAGCTTTACCCTGTTATATAAAACTTGGGAAGTAGTAATAGAAAATTCAAGGCCAAAATTTAGATATCATTGAAAATAGTTTGTTAAAACAATTTTGTAATACTAAAAGTACACGTGTACAGTACACGTGTATTGAAAAGAGTCTTGTGATAATATATACACAGCTTAACCAACCACTTATCGTGAGTTTTCGTGATTAAGGGCATCACACTTTGTTCTATATAAATATATTTATATATGTTTGGAATATTGAAGATAATACTATTTTGTTTGTATTATATAAAGTACCCGTAGCTACAAATTTCTTGGATACCTATATTAAATTTCTAGACGTAATAAAAAAAAATAGCTGGCAATGAACTAAACAGTATATTAAAATGGTCGTTTAGTGAGAAGAAATGATGTGTACATTAAATAACACATCTCCCTCAAGGAATCCAAAGGAACAGCCCCAAGTAATGTAGCCTGTATTCAAGAAATTTTCGTTAAATTGAAAACCAACTAAATTGACTAACCAGAAACGGACTATTAAGTAACAATTTTTTCAAAAACGGAATTTTGAGCAGTATTATCTTTAATATTATAAGGGAAGGAATGACCGGTGATGAGCCTGATGTAGGCTGCTATTACAACTCTTTGGAGTACTTTATTTAGATCAAGAAAGGTATAGCCCAACGTCTCATCTTCTTTGAATTGGTATAGCTGCTTCCCCAAAATTGCCCACTTTGCGATGAGGAGGACATGAAACAGGACTTCTATTGGTTTATATATATATATATATATATTGTAACGTTTTTCCCCCTGAACTAGCTACTGCAACTAGTTTCTAAGTGGGTTCGTTTAAATAAAACACTCTAAACTTCAATAAAAAAAAAGACACCAATTTATTGCTAATACAATAAATTACATATAAAGCACTCAATAATAACTAATACACAGTTTAAACCAACAAAAGTTCTCTTAGTTCACTTTTTATTTACTATTCACAAACGTGCACTCCGTTTGTAACAAGACTCTGTCTAGATTTGACTCCACTCGAGCTGTTGTTCTCTATTTATAGCAGTGGAGAAGGGTCTGGAAAGTTCTAGAACATTCTGGAAAGAGCTAGAGCGCGCCGCCAGCGCTTTCTCGCGGCCACTAGGAGAACTTGAGGTACCTGCTTTCTCTCCTAGATGGCACCAGTAGCTGCGTTACAATATATATATATATTTGTGTGTGTGTGTGTGTGGTATGTGTGAACAAAATATCTTGAAAACGAAAAATCGAAGGAAGCTGAAACTTAAACTTGGTATTCGGTACTGCATCTGACACCGAAATTCGGTCACAATCTATTAACTGAAAGTGCGACTACATTTAGTGTTTTTTTTGTTTTCAGTTATTCATGATATTTTTTTTTTTTTGAAAACGGTTCCAACGAATTTCTTTTAAACTTCTTGTACTATCTATACTTATCAAATGTATTTACTTGTTTTTCCTTGTTAAGAAAATTTGCCATTCCTTCGGCACCCTTTCAGTAAGTAGAAGCATTTCAAAATGTTTATTTGACATGAAAATATTTGACAAGAGATCAGTTTTTCCTACACTAGCGCGAGCGAGTGCCAAATGCTATAGTAGTACCAAAAAGCGTTTTTATGGAATAGGTTTTTGAATATTTGTGGTTTTATCGAAACAATAATTCAAACAGTAATTATTTGAAGAACCAAACAGAACTATTGGCAGGGATTCTTTCTGCCACATTTAAATCATTCATGGTCTAGATTTCAGATCCATATAAAAGGGCTACCCAAACCATTGGTATCAAAAAGTTTAATGCTTGTATTAATACTAGAGCTGCATTTACTTTTCACCAAAATACTAAATTTTTTGCAATTTATGGAACAGATTCTGAACGGAGTTCAATGACGTAACAGCTGCTAAAAAGCTTTGGCAATGGATGAAGTTTAATAGCCGTTTAGGTGTTAAGTTGGCGGGCGCGCTATACTTCCAAGTATACGGTATTCTTTTTCATAATTTAAAACTGTACCTACCAGAAAATATTTTTAAAATTCTTATGTCTGGTTGATGAACTAAAGGACATTATTTTTGTTTTGTTGGGATGCTAGCTAAACTATGTAATGAAAATTACAATACTTGTCTAATATTTTTTTAATTTAGAAATGGTATCGTTCCAATATTACTTTGTACAAACCTAATTTTAATGGTTGATAAAAGATATTATTACACGCTCACAGACAATCACTTTTCATTTACTTCATAAGAAAAGTGACTTTTCTTTTTAACTTTACAAGCAATCAAGTGTGTGCTAACACTTGTCTAAAGATAATGGAATGCAGATCAAAAACGAAAGTTGTTTTTTGGCCATTATAATCTCTAGTAGACATTTTTTTTTTAATAAAATAAATGCATAGACAAAAAAACGTTGACAACTATTCAATAATAAGATCTTGTACCGAGATATTTGTTGAACAATTTTTTAAGCTGTCAACCTGTCAACACTAAAAGCCAACTGATTGAATGTAATGAAAAGCTTATCTCTTTTACCGCTTTCTTTTGACAAATTAGTGACAGAATTATACTTGAAGTTTTTATTAGTTATACTGGATTATATTTAACTCAGGATAGGCACATGTAAGCCAAAAAAAAAAGGAGTTTGACCTTTCAGAGGGATTAGGGCAGAAGACATCAAGGTTCACAAACATATAAATAGAATGAGACAACTGTCGACGTCTCATTTCTTAAATTAGTTATCTTAGTAAAAGCTTTATATAAATAAAACTTGAAAAAATTTATATATAAGAAAACAGCGCTTGTGGCATTAACCTACTACTATCAAAGTATCTCTTTTCTTTCTCTTTTATTATCCCCCCACCCCCCACCCATTCATTTATTAGAGAACTTAATTGTGCCCACGGCACGGTTTACATCTATTTATTATCTTTTCTAACCTTGTATCCCGAATTCAAAAGATTTTTTTTTTTTTTAATCTTCATCACAAATGAAGAAAAATAAACTATAAAATCAACAAAGATTAGTAGGATAAACAACGGCACCGACACAGAAGTTTCTAATACATATGGCCAACCAACTATCAAAATAATGTTTATATATTATAATAATTAGTTTATTATAATTTTATATTTTCAATCTTTCGCGCTAAAAAAAAAAGTAATAGGAAGTTAATAAAATTTAAATATATGCCGCCACTGATATCCGCCTTTTACGTATTAAAAGCAAGAATGTTTGATGATTGAATGCAAATAAAAGAGCTCTTATTTTCCGTTATAATAGGATACCGCTTTTACCTTACAAGCAATTTGATTCGCACTGGGGGGCTCTAACGTTGCCTGCTTGGTGCCGGTATAGTGTGCGCTCTACCAACCCTGTTGATATCTACTGTATAAAACATGTGTTCTACACTAGTATAACCTTAACTAGAGCAAGGTATTCAGTAATTTCTTTTACGAGAGCCCCCGCACCACCAGTTGATAAAAAAAAATAAACCCTTAGCCGGTCAAACTTGAAAATAGGTGGATCACTGTTCTATTTTCGCGCGCTTATCGTCATTAGAGGTGACCCTAAGTAAAGTTCAATCCTGATAATAAATGTTTTAAAAATAATGGTTTTGATTTTAATTTTTGTCGGTAGTGAGTACTTAATCAGAATCATGACGGTAGGGCGCACACTATACCAGAATCATGGCGGTAGAGCGTACACTATACTAGCACCGCCTGCATTCTAAGTAAGTTAGCAGTGGTACTGGCTGTTAAACCCACAACATATTATGACAATATGTTACTCAGTCGCAAGTTTTTATCTTATCTTTTAAATCTGGCGATTTCAATTTAGTATACAAATCGAATATAACTCCGAAGAACTAATTGGTTCCAATTCTTTATTTAATTTATATTCACAAATAAAGAAAGGCATAATATACTGCAATGTGTATTGTTTATAGGTTTTTTTACTTGTCTATTACTGCTAGAAAGAAATACTGCATATCATATTTTTGAATTGGGTTTCCACCGGAAATACATGTTTTGAGGTCTCCTGAATACGAAACGAAATGTTTTTAGAGAATGGTCTCTAAGGTGTGTGTGAACAAAATATCTAAAAAAAAACAAAAACGAAAAGCTACAGGAAGCTCTAACTTGGAATTCCGATTAGACACAACAACGCACCCCGACATAAAGTTTTCGGGCAAAATTCATCAACCTAAATTGCAACTTTACTGACATTTTTTTTCCCCCAGTTTTTCACGGCTTTCTTTAAACTCTGTACACTTACTACAGACATGAATACCTAACACTTTTAGTTCAAAAATTTTCCTGGGAAATTTTTTTTATTTTTTGGGGGGTTCGGGGAAAACTAGTAATAATAGCAGTTTCCTCTGTAGTGCCACTTCAATATTAATGTATATGATTCTAACATCTATACTACTAATATACGAGGCATGTCCAGTAAGTAAGTGTACTGAATTTTTGTAGGTTACAAAAATTTTTATTTGAACAAAAAAATTACCTGGTTACATTAGTACATATGTAAGCTATTTTTCGACATAGTCACCATTCCTCTCAATGCAGGTGGTGAACCGGGATATTAATTTTTTGATGCCTTCCTCAAAGTAGTTTCCCGCCAACCCCTTCTTTCACTTCTCCACCATCCCCCTTCACCTCCTCGACGGTTGAAAATCTTTTTCCACCTATGTGCAGCTTCAGGGAGGTAAAGAGATAGTAATCTGAAGGTGCTAGGTCAGAGGAATGCGCGGGATGGTTCAGGACATCCAATTTCAACAGGGCAAGCAGTGTGTGGTCTGGCATTGTCGTGCAGCAGGCAGACTCCCTTTGTCAGCATGCCTCTCCTTTTGTTCTGAATCGCCCTCCGCAATTTTTTTAGAGTCTCACAGTATCTTGCAGAGTTGATGGTCTCCCCTTGAGGCATATATTCAACTAAAATTATGCCTTGACAGTCCCAAAACACGGATGCCATGATTTTCTTGGCTGAAATCGTGGTTTTGAACTTTTTGGCGGAGGGTGAAGAGGTGTGACGCCACTGTTGAGACTGCCTTTTGGTTTCAGATGTGTAGTGTGCAACCCAAGTTTCATCTCCAGTAATGATGGAGCGGAGAAATTCATCTCCATGGAGTTTGTAGCGTCTCAAAAACTCTTGCCCGACCTTGAATATTTCATACTTGGCGGGAGAGTGGATTGACATTTTTCACGAAACGTATTGTCGCGTCGACAGTTCTCAACGTACTGACCTCGAACCGGTCTCGTTGCGGAGGGGAGGAATCACATGTCGAAAACAAAATCCCTCTGGCCGTGAGAGCCTCAGTACACTTACTTTCTGGACATGCCTCGTACACTAGACGTATTGGTAGAATTCCAATGTAACAGAAAATTGACAAACCGGAAATACACCTTTACAGGATATGTTTTTGAGCATTTTTATTTTTTATTTTTCTGGAAAACGACTGCAACGATTCCTTTAAATGTGAAATGCTGCTAACTGTACAGACAAAAACGTATCATTTTTATTTGAAACATTTCCCCGGAAAACTGATTTATTTGGAGGGGTTTCTGCGCGAACAGTAGCACTATGTTTTCCCTTAATGTACTTTGGTACTTCCCCTTCTTTAGTACCTTGGTATAATACCATCATCTATATAATATTAATACTCATTCAAATAATTGCTAGAATTCTAAATTTGAAAAACAAAACCGGAAGTGCGACTTTACAGAAGAAGTTTTTTGGAGTTTCTTGGAATTTTATCTAAAACTGCTAACATCGATATTTTATTAAACTTTCAATCCTGATTGCACAGATAAAATCTTATTTTTGGAAATTCTGCGGAAGTTGTGTAATAAATTTCAAATTTTATTCGATTTCTTTCAATGTTATCTTCTAGGCGCTACCTTCTACTTCTACGCTGTCTTCTGGACTACAATGTAAATACACTGAAGTGACTACCTGAAGTGAAGTACCAAGGGTGCCTCCTAAACCTTCTATATTTACCAGAGATATTTTCCGTGATAGCCTGTTTCTTTTTGTGGAAATCATCGACCGGTTTCGGGCGCTCACCCATCTTCATGATGTTTTGTCAAAACATTGTGATAACTCAGACTTGCACAGAGCAAATTCAGTTAATACACTTGAGTGTTTGCTCTGTGCAAGTCTGTACTGCTTTGACAAAACATTCTGATGATGGGCGAACGCCCAAAACCGGCCGATGACCACACAAAAAGAAGCAGGCCAACACGGAAAATATCTCTGATGCTTTCCAGCTCTGCGAAACCAACAACAACAAGTTATATTTATGTTTAGAGCTATGAAAATAAAATTCAAAGTTTAAAGAGAATTAGTCTATTTTTATTATAACTGTGCTAACTGCAGCAAGAGAAAGTGTATTATTGTTGCACCCCAGATTTTTTTCGGTTTTCTCTATTACCATGAACTTGGTACAGTAACTACACACTACCACTTTTGTGTTTGGGACTTTTTGTTTGGAAAACTAATTTCAGGGATCCTTGGACAAACATTTGTCAATAAGAATTACAGTTTGAGAAAGACGTAAGTAAGTTTCATTCCTGTATTTTTTTTTTCTTTTGTTGAAATAATTTATTGAAGTGATTTTCCCTAAATATCAACAATCTTAAATCAAAAGTAGTTTTCATGTGGTGCATAGAAACTTTACCAAGGAAAACTTACAGTCATAACAAACAAAAAAAAAAATGCTAATAATATAGTAGTCCGTTACAAACTTTATTGTACAATATACATTTTTTTCCATCCATTAGAGAACATACTTGGATGGAGCTGTACGATATATCGTTGTCGGCCGTTAGTTACAACCACCTCCACTAATGGACAGAACTCACTGTCCTCTCGGCAGCTCTTGTCCCTTTCCATCTAAAAAGGACACCCTTTTAAACCCCAACACTCTTTCCCCTTAATGTACCCATAAAATAAAGTAAAACTTCATAAATTTATCTTAACTTTAGATACTTCGTTATGGGCACACACAGCTATAAAAACATAACTTAATTTTTAACCAATTAAAAAAAATAAATAAATAAAGGAACACTAAACAAACATTTATGAAAGTACAAAGTTATTTATTATGTTCCATTATTTTATAATTTAGTAAAATAAAGTCTCAAGATAATCCTGGCGAGTATCAATAAAATTTCGAAACTATAGAGGCAGGGATTCTTAACAGAGTCGATATTGAACATGTTAGAAATCGAATGAAAGATTGTAAGATCGATTTACGCTCCTGAAAAAGGTCGATGAATCAATTAGGTACAAATGTTCAAAGTATCTACAGCGTTTCAATACAACACTTCAAAACTTTAGGGCTCGTTTTCTTAGATGAAGGTAAAAAAAAAAAATAATAATAATAATAATTCACTAGATATGTGGTCGAGCTTTCAGTTTAGCACAATTTATGATTCCAACACATATATAATATTACAAAATTCCTAGAATTCCAAATTTGAAGGAAATCGGTTAATCCGAAAGTATGATTAATATAATTCAGAGGTTGTTGTAATTTTCTCGAAGCGATGTTAAACGATTTACTTTAACATCTGGTATTTTATCCGTCTTAGCATACATATTCCTTTTTGTCCCTGACCAGTTTCGGATTTTTATCCACTGACAGAGCAAATCCGAAATCGGTGAGGAACAATATAAATATGCATGCTACGACGATAAAATACCAGATGTTATCCAGCATTGCGGACCCATCCACATATTCAACAATTTTCTTTAAATCTGAAATGCTAAAATCTGATCACATAAAAACCTATCGTACAAGCAGACTGACAGTGGCCAACAAAAGTTTTTTATTTTGTCTCCGCCAATCATCATTTTACTTGTTTCATTAACAATGGCCAAACATAACTGTTATTTATATTAATATAAACCTATCGATTTGATTTGTAACTTACTTTGGAAAAAAATTATTTTCGGGGGGGGGGTTATTATAGATTTTCCATAGCATTAGATTTCAAGTGTTATTGGGGTTTCATCTAGTCTCAAAACGCGAGTTGTAATACAGATTGGAAAAAACCAATTTTATACCAAGGACAGCAGAGGCATGGATTCACCGTATAAGGCATCTATCAAGATGAATGATAACGCTCTCCACTTTCTATTCCCAGCCAAGTGGAGGCGGCTTTTATATCAAGGATTTCTAAATCTGGTGCAATCTCTTAATACCGCATTTGAAATTGGAGATTCAGGGCGGCAATCCTGTGACAGTGATGAGGCTTTGAGAGAAGCTGTCTAGTCAAATCCAACCACGAGTACTCGTGCAGTTGCAGTAGAACTATCTAAAGACTCCGTTAGCCACTCTCCATACTATAGGAAAGGAGAAAAGGATATGTGGGATAATGCGGCAGGAACCTACATCTCAATAGGCTGCCAAGAGAATGGATACTTGCCAAATTTTCTCAAAAAAATCCATCTGACAAAATTATAGCGATATGTGATGATGAAAAGTGGATTTACTGGCGAAATCCTGAAACAAGTGGTTTGGATCCGCGTTCAAACAGTATTTCCAGATGTTGCCATCGCGCCATTTATGAAAATTAAAACTATCGAGCAAATTCTAAGTTTGAAAAAAAAAAAAATCTGGTGTGAAACACTCACACAACTTTCTCTTACTCCAGTTTTCCAAAATTGAAATTTGACAAATTTAATAATTAGTGTAAAGCACATTTAAGGAAATTCGTCGGAGTTTTCGACTAAAAAACTGTTCTGTAAAAGCACATTTCCGGTTTACTAATTTTCCTTGAAACTCGGAATTTTGGCCATCTATTTATTTCTAATTAATTTTGTTTTGATTGTAGAATTGTATAATCAACTATGATAGCACTTTAGAAATAAACGTAACCCCACCCCAACCTTTAAAAGCCCCCTTAAATGACATTATCAGGGGAAATGTTTAAAATAGAAGTTATAGCTCTTTGTATATGTATACTTGATATACTATAAGTTTTAATAAAATCGTCAGAGCCATTTTTGAGAAAATTGCAAAAAAAAACAAAAAAAAAATCAACTAGTAAGGCGGTAGTTCCGGTTGAGGAATTTTGACAGATGACCCCCATGATGATACTAAACTGAATATCATGTTTGAACTTTCTACGATTTTTCGTTTTTGAGCTATGCTGTTCACATAAATTCACACAATCACACACATACACACACCATTTTCTAAAAACCACCTTTTTTGGACTCAGGGGACCACAAAGCGGATATTTCCGGTGAAAACTCGATATCGAAAATTTGGCATGATTACAATACTTCCTCCTACTAGGAGTAAGAGAAAGTAAAATTCGTCAATTATTAATTGAGTACAGCAGTAAGAGAAAATTGTACGAGAATTCCATTCCAGATTTTATAGACATTTTAAGTACAATTAAAAATAGAATTACTAAAAAAATTTAAAAAAAAAAAATTGCAAAAAAGAGTTTTCGTAATAACTTGATCACAAAAAAATTAGTGACATCCTCAAAGGAAAGTAGTTAGATCACTTTCTCTAGAATGATAAGCGTGCAAAATTCCGTTTAAAAATTCATGTAATTATTTCATAGAGTTATGCGTCATTTTTTTTTAAATTAAACTCATATACAAAACATATTACTGTAATATAACTTTCACTAATTTATTTCCATAAAGGAAGTTTAGGGGCAAATTGTTATTTGAGAAGTTACTATGATTACATAAATTATGTTTACATTAAGGTTCCTTATCTCTAAATGCCTATGTAAATTTTGTATAAACAAATACTTTCTATAAATTTATAAATAAGATGTACTATATTAATGATAAAATATTTATTTATTTAATTCTCTGTTTACATGGCCTGGATCCTCTTAAAGAATTAAAGAGAATTGTAATTTCTCAAGTATATAATAAAACTTTGCAGGTGTCTCAGAATTTACACAATGTGTGGGGTAACAATACTGAAAATTACGAGGAAGGAGATAGCTTACATTTGCAACTACTTAAGAGACATAAAATGAAGCCCTAGCATACTTGATTAGCTTAAATCCGCCCCTCAATGTGTACAGGAAAGTAATCAAATATTTAGGAAATGCTAAAATCAAGTTTTGCTTAGAAAATTTTCATTCAACAACCTCACCTTGGTAGATATCTAAATGGTTTTCCAAAAAAAAGAAAAAAAGAAAGTCTGGTGTGAAACACTCACACAACTTTCTCTTACACCAGTTTTCAAAATATAAATTGACAAACTTTATAGTTAATATACCAAATTTAATGAAAATTCGTCGATGTTTTTTATAGAGAAAAATCACAAAAACT